>CABFOV010002344.1:0-36350 GCA_902141375.1 Timema poppense | reverse complement strand
GGCTAACTGTAGAATGCATGAACCCATTTTAATAAAAAAAATTCCAGTCATGTTTTGAACATAGGCCAAGCTACTTGTGTACATGTTTTGTAATCTGGTTACCAGTTTCAAGATGGCAGCCACTCAAAAATCTGTCTGTTCTATGATAACAGTCAAATGCATGTAACAATTTGAACAAAATTTGGCAGGGATATCCTTTGAATCTAGACCAAACAATGTACACACATAGTTTCTCAACCTGGTTATCTATTTCAATATGGCAACTGGTCAAAAGAATTTTCATTTAATAGCTAATCCTAAGTGATTTGAATTTATAATTCTAAGCAATTGAGTAGTGTTTATTTTATTTTTACATTTATGGACCACATAAACCACGGTCATTCTATATAAATATTATAATAATTTGTTTCCCATCTTACTTGATCACCAAGGAAAAATATCAACTTTAAAACTATGCACAAAGTATAGGAGATATTTCAAGTTGAAATCCAAAAGAAATGTTAAAATCAAAGTAACGATAATAACATAAAATAATTATTAACTGAAATTTTTTTTAATAGGAGGGAGCACTACTGTTAATAGAACTACCTAGTTATGAAATTTGGTTGTAATTTATTTTTATTAATTAATTTCATATCTGTCAAAAGGCAAACATACATCTTGCTTACCTTAACAGCCATCACAGTGTTGCTATGCCTATGAACCATTTTGTTGACTGTACCAAAAGCCCCACGCCCTATTTCCCCAAGATCGTTGAGATCCTCTGATGTGAAGTCATACACCTGCAAAGAAAACAGTTCAGAAATAGCATACATTCTGAAATAAGCACAGTATATATTTCATCATCATCAACTGTTTCCAACCTGTGGCCAAATCAGTTTAGTAAAATGTCTCCTCTTCCTCTATCCTTCAACAATTTTTCTTCCTTTGATAAATGCTTCCATTCTTCTCCTCTCACTTGCATGCTTTCTTTTATCTGCTCCTCTCATCTCTTTCTTGGCCTCCCTTTAAGTTCTAGAGCAACGGTTCCCAAAGTGTACTTCGCGAAGCATCTTCAAGTGCTCAGTGAAGAGATTAAAAAAAATGTGACAAAATCTCAAGACTGTGAATTTGTGCGGCCATGAACTGTGTATTAGATATAAATTATTTAGCCCCTGCAGTGTGCTGTGAAGCTGAGTAGATAGCAAGTATTATAAAGCCAAAGTGTATGCCATTCATCACCTCAGTCAGCTTTGCCCACATTCACCTTCTTGGAACAAAGCACAACATCGAGAACATATGCGAGGCACACAGATTGCATGCAGTGAAGTCAAACAGAGAGACTAGACGGTGCCAGTTAACCTGGTCTGTGAGAACTTCCCCATACTTTCAGATACAATTGTTAACTTCGACATCTTTCCAAAATTTTCTGGGACATTTCTATTGCATATTAAAATCTCAAGTTTCTTCACACCTCCAGTCAGTATTCAGACAAGAGTTGAAGCAAGTAAAGTCGCAGTGCAGTGTTATTTATAGTTTCAACTGTTATTTTATGGTAGAACCCCATGAAAAAATAAAATACATCTTTTGGGTTGTAAACCCATACTTCACTTTGTCAGAAAATCCACTCTGTCTAACATCACAGCAGTATGAGAGCGCGATTGATTTGAGAACAGATTCTGTGAAAGAAGATACTTTGGCAACTAAGAATTAAATCACCACCAGAATTTTGGTATCAGCTAAGAGATGAATTTGAGTTTTGTCAGATAATGTGAAAATCATCCTTCTGCCCTTTGCAACTACTTACTAATGTGAATCTGGATTTCCTACCTATGCAGCTACTAAAACAAAATACAGATCCCGCCTCAAGGCAGAGCCAGATATTACGTTGCAGTTGTCCCAAATTCAACCAGAGATAGCCACACTAAGCAAATCAAAACAACTCTCATTAGAATCTAAGTTCGTGGCCTATACATTGTTTTTTATGTGAAGTTTTTTTTTTGCAGCTGTGAAAATGGTTTTATATACTATGTTTATATGAGTAGCATATTGTTGATTTACAATACCTACTTTAAATTTGTTATTAAATTTGTTGCCTTACTTTGTTTTTTGTTGTTTTTCATTTATGTGGTGAAATACATTCCTTATTTATCTGAAATTAGTGGATAAAATAACATTTCGAATGAAATAAAACTTTAATTTTAACATGCCCAAATGCTTAAAAATGCTCTTCCATTGTGAATACTGAGTTTATTCGGCTTAGTACCTATATTGGTACTCGGTGAAAAAAACGTTGCTTTTATGCCAAAGACACGTATTTGCAAAATTGATGTTTTGAGAAAACAATGTTTAAAGTTCATATTTTCAATGGGAAAAAATAAGTTTAGTTCAAAGTTTAAACTATTTAGAACTCGAAAAATAATTGGTGCTTTTGCTAGATGTTAAAATATCGATAAACAACTTTAAAAGTGCAGTTTGGTAAAAGCGGCAAAAAATGCACATACTTTCCTTTGGCATCAGGACAAGGATAGTGCTCCGTGAAGCATGTATTTCCTGAAAAGTGCTCCACAATTCAAACATTTTGGGACACGTTGTTCTAGAGCATGCTGAAACGTTCTAGGCTATGGCCAAAGCAAGTAAGAGTGAAATATTTTTACCGAGTCTGGAGAGAGCTGCAATTTTCCTGTTGACTGAATACTCTGGCACATTTTTAACTTTTCCCTGCAACAAAGAATAAGTGTCAGCACTGCACCACTACAAAATAAGGATAGGAAAAGCAATAGTCCTATGTTTCCTATTAAAAAAAACTGTGATAATTGTTGCAGTTGGAACCTCCATAGTTCTATCCAGTTAACCTCATTACACCCTTACTAATCTTGAGCTAGTTCAATCCAGACAACCTCATTACACTCCATCTCTTTCAGATCCATTATAATTTTATTCTCTCATATGTGTCTAGGTATAACCAATGCTCTCTTACCATAAGGTTTGCCAGTCAGTACCCTGAACAAGGTTCTAGAATCTCCCATTCATGATGCATGTCCTGCCCACAGTAATATATGAAACTTTAATACCCTTACAATGTCTTGTGATGAGTTATGAGGGTATGTAGCTCATAAATATGTAACCTCCTCCACTTGCCTCCAGTAGTCTCATCCCTTTTTGGACCATATATCTTGTAAGAATTTTAATTCTGTCAATTTATATTTTTATTTAGCTATAATTTATTCTTAGGTGAATATTTATTTTGTTTCATACTACTTTTAATTAATTCTAGTTAATTGCCTTTTGTTGAAGGAAGCACCCATAATGGCCGCACTATGCTTGGAGGAAAGAAATGGACTCAGCAGTGGGGGAAGGGGAGAGAGAAAAGAAGAAGCGAGGTTTTTTTGGGGGGCATTGTTGAAAAAAGTAGAGAAGGAAAAAAATAAAACTACAAGACAGGGGCTAGTGAAAGCAAAAGGGGAAAAAAAAGTATTTTTTTGAAGAAAATTTAGTAGGAATACCTTTACAACTCTAGCATTATTAACCAAAGGATTGATGGTACGTAATATAGCAGCAGACCACGGCTAATACATGTGAGTTATTCAGATACAGTAACCGTCTCCAAAACAGAAGCTACCACCAGACTACATAATAATATGTTTGTAAAAAAAAATTACTCAAGAACATAACTTTACTGTTTTGGCCAGTATAATGACTTCGACAAATGCAATAACTTTATTCAATATTTATTATTCTTATTAACCACTGACTAACCTCATTGAAGAAATTGACTGTAATGTATATAGATTTAAGGAGTTCAAATTGTTTAGTAAGTAAGTTTTAGTCTAATAAGTCAGATTGGTCAATAAGGGTACATTTTTGTTCAACATGACCCAGAGGTTCTGAGAGAGAGAGTCCCTGCTCAAATTGTCTGTAATATTATTGTTATAATTTATATTTTTTTAACCCTGAGACATTAAATGGTTCTTGTTGTAAATTGTCAAAGCTTGATTGTGAACCCAAATATTGTGAACCCAAATATTATAAACATTGTTAAAATTTTAATATAAATAATTTACAATCTTTATAAGCACCTTGTTTTCAAACATCCTAAATTTGTTTCATTAAGTAAAGTAAGAGATCATGTTTCACACCCATAGAGAATGATAAAATTATTGTTTTATATATGAGTTTTACAGTACTTGAAAGCAAGCCAAATGTCAACTTACCGATCAAGTAATAACATGGATTTATCGATTGCATTCTTTTCCCAATTTCCAATCTAATATCATTATTACTAGTTATTTTATTTCAAAACATGTAAAAGTATTAAATATTCTTAAGTACATTTGGTACAAATCCAGGCTGTTTATAGTGAAATTGTGTTAGAAATGACACTTAACAATCAAGTTATTTAAACTACTTTCATTTATGCATACATCAAATCACATGCTCTTCAGCTATTATTACAAACAAACTAAATAAATTATATTAAAATAATCAAAATAATATAGTTTGTTAATAATGAATGCAATATATATATTCTGTCAAAAACCTACTTTCTAAACAATATTTTTACATAATATACTTTTGGCAAATATGTCTAATTCTATGTCTACCAAGAGTTGCTCTTGATTATTGCAAATACATTATAAACCTTAAAAATCTAAATATATCCACAGAAAAGAAGGAATATGTTATTTCAAGTTTGTCAAATATAACACTACAATATTTGTACTATTCATATTATTATGCATAATATACACTTTAACACACTTAAAAATATCAGACGTGTGCAAATATTCAAAATTTTGAATAATTAACAGCCGAATAGACCCTCCGAATAGCAAGGTCATAAATCTCTTAAAAGTCCCGTCCAGACCAGTATGTTTATAACATGAGACAAACGGGTAGCCATATAATCTGGTGACTCGGAGTTAAAAACTAGGTAGGCTTGTTTCCCTCTAGTGAGACTGCTCTACTGATGGATCTACACTGGATCAAAATTTGCTCTACATAGAGTGAAGCTAGACTCCCACTATAGTAAATATGCTAGATCAATTTACGTTCCGTTTACACTGTATATCACTCTCAGTCTAGAGCTAGGCACAATATTTAGCCATGTCACAAGCAAGATCCGTTGTTCCAGCTGTTGTTATTTGTTTGTTGAAAAAGAAGACATGGCATTCAAAAAAAGAGGTTATGGGTAAAAAAAATGGATTTCAAGAAGCGAACAAGAGGGGGCTCATGCAAAGTTACTCAAAGAATTGCTTGCTGAAGATGTGAGCTCATAAAATAATTTTATACATATGTCTTTCTACGATTTTGAATTTTTACTGGATTGGATTTCTCCGAAAATAAAAAGACAGGACACATATCTTAGAAAAGTTATTTCGCCTTTAGAAAGACTTACACTAACATTACAGTTTTTAGCCACTGGTAAGTTATTGGGTATAAAATATTAACATGTTTAAAAATACCAAAAAAAAATTTCAATCAAAACAAACACATTTTTTACATATTTAATACCATATTAAAAATTTGAACCAAATTATTTATTTATTTTTATTTTAGGTGACATTTACCATTCCTTAAGATATTTGTTACATCGACCAGAAACAACAATTTTTAAAATTATTTCCAAGGTTTGCCAATCACTGTTTGATGTTCGGAAGGAGGATTATTTGAAGGTATCGTATTTCTGTAAACATTAAAGTTCTCATAATAGTTTATAAGTGTTGTAAAGTCTGCATCACCGTAGTTGGTTTCAGCAGTTCCTGTAGAAGCTTCTCCAGAGAAATAACTATGGCTACTACTTGCATTTTTTTAATAAAGAGGCTGTATTTGACAAGTAGTTTTCCATTTCCTCTTCCTCTCCCATTGCAATTATTGCCTTTTGTGTGAAGTGTTTCAATCTTTTTCTCCTTTCCTCAGAACGAAGTTGTCTTAATTCAACAATGACGAAATCGCCAAACACCACATGGTCAGCTCGAGGTTCTTTTAATATGGCCATTGCATCTTTCATTAGCCTATCATCTTTATCTAAACCGTGACATCTTTTATTATTTTCTGTAGATTTGATTTTATTAACATTCTCAGATTTACTTAGTGCAAGTGACTTATCTTTTGATGTTATTTCTTGGTGTGATGTTATTTCATTTACTTCAGGGGGATTCTCCTGAAAAACATAAATAAAAACAGTTACTAGAACCTTTGCGATTTCCATTAATACATTATTTTTATTATTTACAGTTACCGGATTCTATAGAGGAGTGCAAAAAAGAAGCAAACAGTTTTGGAGAAACTAGGAATTTTCCAAACTGTATAAGTGCACTTGATGGAAGCACGTGGTACCCTAAAGTTTCTTAACAAAGAACAGTCTGTTTGCCAAACAGATTAACAGTTACACAAAGAATGCCTTATTTCCCGCCCTGAACCTAAAGGTAACGAGAAAGTAGAAATTACAGGCCATACTTACCAAATGTATCTGACTTCCAAAGGTTTTCAAACACTCGTCACTCTGAGTACCCGGTCATAAATTTTAAGGCATCAAAAAACTCACGTGTATTGGTCCACACACCATTTGCTCCGTCCCCACTCTTCTTTTCTTCTTCTTTCTCTGTTCGGAATACATCTGATATCGAAGATTAAGTAATTTCCGGTTTACTTCTGCCACACTTATTTCTATAAAATTGGTAATTGTTTCTATGGCTTCAGCTTTCTGCTGCCGGTCTCTATATTCTTTTAAGGAACAATTCCACAACACAGTTAACGATTCAAAATAGTCAATTAACTTTAATGGTTTTTATCTGTCCCGATTAGATTGACTTTTATCGGAAATTTTTTCCCTCAGTTTACGCCAAAAGTAATCACAAAACTGCTATAGCATGAGGTCTATTTGGATTACTAAATAGATTTAGAGCCGTCTACATAAAGTGCCTGGTCCCTGTTTACACTGAAGGTTCCCTAGACCTTGACAACTCTCGCGATAGCATAAATTGAGTCTAGCTAGAGCGCTCTACATTATGTTTACATTACTAGACTTCAACTAGAGAGCTCTAGCTAGAATAAATCTAGCGAAAAAGTCTACAGTGTAAACATACCTTAAGGGTTGGAAGGGGGAGGGTTTTTTATAATGGCTGGAGGAAAAAGAAACAGTTGGGAGTGAAAGTGCTTGCAATGAAACATTTAGCGAAGAAAAGAAATAGCTACTCTATCATATTTGACGGCATTTGAAAATGAAAGGGGGAGGCAATATTGTAAGGACAGCCATTTGAGATCAAAAGGGGTGTCAAGTCTAGAAAACATTTAAAGGGTCTCAAACCTAGATAACATTTAAGGATTGTCAAGTCTAGAGAACATTTAAGGGGTTTCAAACTTGGATACCATTTAAAAGATTTCAACCTTGAAAACATTTAAGGGGTTTCAAACCTAGCTATCCAACATTTTAGAAAACACTCCAGAATAGTTAAAGTAAGAACTGGTAATAATTAAAGTTAAGACCTAAATAGAAAACTCAGGAGATAACTATAACATAATATAAAATTTTTAATCTAATGAATTAGATAGTTTCGAAATTGGTAGATGAATTAAGTGACATTAGAATTCAAAAAGAATGATTATAATTTGTTCCTAATGAGCGGCAAAATGTCATATATCAATGTATTGGAAATTTTGATATAACATCATCAACTGAATTAAAACATAGGTTGACGACAAGTCTAAAATACATGTATTATATAATAAAATTGTGTTACAAAACTTGAATACGATAAATTAAGGACAAAACATAGTTTAAAATTCAACTGTGTTGTAAATAAATTATAAAATTTAAATCAGAAGTTTATGAAGTTTAAAAAGGTGATTAATTGTTGTTGTTACAATGATTTGAATAATATAATAATTTTAATTTTAAGGTTATGTATAAAATCTAAGTCTTTATCTTATTCTAGTCCCATTACTCCTTGTGATAATCAGCCATAGAAGGATGCTGATTTTAATTCTTCCAACATGTTTCAGTATATAAATACCATTATCATGGAAACTGTAAAATGAAATTAAAGAACATGAAGAAAAATTGAAAACTTATGATGTGCAAAAGTTTTGATAGTTACCATTATATTAATGAATTTGTAAAAGACAATTAATAAAAAAAAATTACACTTTGTGTCCCGCACAACGACTTGGTAAGTTTTTTTTATTAATTGTCTTTTACAAATTCATTAATATAATGGTAACTATCAAAACTTTTGCACATCATAAGTTTTCAATTTTTCTTCATGTTCTTTAATTTCATTTTACAGTTTCCATGATTATGGTATTTATATACTGAAACATGTCGAAAGAATAAATATCAGCATCATTCTATGGCTGATTATCACAAGGAGTAATGGGATTAGAATAAGATAAAACTTACCATATTTTATATATAACCTTAAAATTAAAATTATTATATTCTTCAAATCATTGTAACAACAACAATTAATCACCTTTTTAAACTTCATATGGAGATGTTAACCCACTAATTTAAATTTTAAAATTGATTTACAACACAGATGAATTTAAACTGTTTTGTCCTTAATTTATTGTATTCAAGTTTTGTAACACAATTTTAATAAGTAAAATGTGTATTTTAGACTTGTCGTCAAACTATATTTTAATCCAGTTGATGATGTTGTATCCATTTTTTTTGAAATTTTGATATATGACATTTTGTTGCTCATTAGAAATAAATTATAATCAAACTTTCTGAATTTTAATGTCACTTAAAGTTTGATTCACACTGATAGGATTGTGCTCAGGCCATGATGGGACCGAGTCATGTCACTACCATTCACCTCGAGAGGACCGTGGTGGGATTGTGCTGTTAGGGGTCGTCCATAAACCATATAACGCTTTGAGAGGCAGGGAGGCCCTAATGTCTATATGCTGTTACATGGGGGGAGGGTAGAGTACATCTAAGTATTATTTAACACAGATTTTATACTCAAATTCTAATGTTCAAAAATAATATTAGTGTTCATGTGTTGACCTTTGATAAACATACTTATAGATAACTTCTGAATATCTGTGGTGTTGAAAATTTAAGTTTAGCACTTTTTGTCTATCAATATTTTGAATGCGCTTAGGTGTTATTGTGTGCCCAAGACTACGTACGCCAAGCACACTCGAAAACACATATTTTCATGCTCATGACGGTGACATGTTTATACTCACCGCACTTGTTTAAATTTGTCCAATCTACTGACCCCCTCACGTGCTTTTAGTTGAATAGCAGCTGTCAGTCGAAGCGGCCTTAATTTATAAGCAGAGATGAGTTTGAGTATAATTTATATTCCTACCGCACATTCTTTTACATAGGCCATGAATAATCGCTTGTGTTTGTACAAAAACAAAAATAATTTCTTTAAAAGCAAGAGACTTGTTCTTTGCTTGCGTATAAAAAGTGAGATTCAGAAAAAATAGTGGAAGAGTCTCAAAAATATGTTTTAGAGAAATGGAAAGAAGCAAAAGTACAGAATTTATCTCAAGGCAAGTCTGAGGAGTCCATCAATAATGTTTTTTCTTCGTACCAGCTGCATGTTATGAAAAGTAAAGCTCCAAATATCATTAATTAATTTCAAAAGTTAGGTGAATTAAAGCCTATACCTTTTCCCTTCTGATAAATTAGTGTATATGTATATAAATGTCACTATTTTACACCCACTACGGTGGCCGCACTATCTAAATTGTCATTCTCTCAGTAGAATAGATGGCCAATGTTGGGGAGCTGGGATTCGATTACCAGTCAGATCTACTGAGGGTCGCATTTCCTAAATGGCTTCTCGCTCTCCCTCCACGCAAATGCTGGTAGATTTTATTTAAAATTTAGACCTTTTTAGTATACATTTTGTAGGGTGATACAGTCAAATTGTAGTTATTTAGTTATTTTTAATTATATTTATCTAATAGAGTAGAAATAAGGAAGATAGAATTCTAGAGCTTATCCACCCTCATTAACGTGGAGAGAGAATATAAAACCATTTAGGAAAAGTCAGTCCGAGTACACCCAACAGGTATTCGAACCCCAATCTCCGCTTCATTGGCCATCTAGTCTTTTTTAAAAGTGAAGCCAGGATCGATGATGGAACAAAACATGAGTCTAGGTAATGATAAGTTACAGTAAGCCCACAGCTTCTTTGGTGCTGACTGACAGCTCACAGCTGACTTCTGACAGTCAACATTTAGGTGTATACATAAATCTTGACTGTCAGTAGTGACAGCTGCTAAACACGTGTTTTTGCAGATCATATGGTTCAGCGTAGGGATACATAATTTGGTCTGTTAACTTTTCAAAGCTGTCAGTCATCACCAAAGAAGCCATGGGGCTACTGTAGTTAAAGTAAAATTGTAGATTAATCCAAAATATAATTTTAAAAAGTTGTGTGCCTAGAATTGTTTTAAATAACTCTCTATATGATGATAATATGACTATCATAAAAAGTGCACAATATTAAGAAAGATGTCTTCCCCCAGCGTCAAGCATCGTATGTGAGCACTTTAACACCATCATTTAGCGCTACTATAGAAAAGGGCCCTGCTAGTCAGTACATAGTAGTGCTTCTGCTCTTACTCAGATTGCAAACCTGACATCCATAACATAAATATAGCAGAGGTTTTTTCTCATGAACCTGAGAAATTAGAGCTTGACGTCTTTATATCTGTATAAATAATAATACTCTCTGAAATAATTTATAATCTGTATTTAAAATAAATTTTAAGAAGTGTTAAATCTGAATCCCTCCTTTAGTATCACAAAACTTCCCTAAGAAAAAATTATGTTTATTCTTGGTGAGAAAAGTTACGTAACACAGGTTAGGAGGGGAGGGGGGACAGGGCTAGGGTAAATGTCTACATGGTGTTACATGGAGGGAGGGGAGGCTAAAAAGGCAAGAAAAAAACATTACGTGGTTTAGAGACGACCCCTTAGCGCTATTGTTTTGCTCATCAGCAATGTAGACATAGATCAAATAAAGGAAGATGTGATTGTTGCATGTGGGCTTTATCTTATTTCACTTGATAAAAAGAGGATAAAACGAAGAAAATACTGGGTTTATAATTTGTTAAGAGCAAGAGAAGGAGAACTCCACAATATATTTGGGTGACTCAGAGATGACCATCAAAAGTTTCACAGATATTTTAAAATGAGTGTCTCTAAGTTTGAAAACTTACAGAAACCTCTTGCATTCAGTTTTTCAGCTATCTCCTTCCAAATATTTTATTTAGTGAGATTATTATCATAATCTTTATGCTGCAAATTATATAAGCATTCATACATACTCTTGAACCAACATTATTAAAATCTGTTCAGCATAGAAATTGTTTTCTAAAAGGCCTTTTTCCTGTAACAATACAAGGGTTGTATTTTACAATTGAAGCTCCACCCAACCTGATGCTGCATATACTATCGTTCGATTCATATTACTCACTCCGAGAAAGGTCATTTATTAAAATCGCCTACAATAGTATCCTTCACTATTGTAGTGCCATGTAACTTCAAGCAATATACAAACAATGTCATTCAATATAATTCAATATAATTCACTATCAACTCTCTACAATGTAAACTGTTCATATATGTACCCTTTGGATAAAATGTCTTGCACAGCCTAGTAACATGGCTAACTTCAAAACGTCCTAAATCGAGGAGCGGCGCAACTTTGCCTTGGTGTATCAGCACTTGATGTTCCAACCAGCCCGGTTTAGACATATCTGATAGGCGGTTTTCCTTACACCAGGTGAATAGTGGACGCAGACATGGCTGACCTCTTTGGGAGGGTTTGAGCTACCATCACCTGATCTCTGACGTCAGCAGCCATCAGTTAAAAAGATTTTTGACAACAAACCAGAGTATTGTCTATACGAAACCGGATGACCAATCAGCGACCTACAAGCATGATGGCCTACGTGATTAAGTGTGACGTTACCGGCTTAGTTTGGACTTATTCCCCCCTATAATACCTACACAGCTAGACGACTATATAATATGAAAGTATGGAAGAAATAATTAGACTGTTGAATTTGGCACCATCAGGGATGGACCTCTGTAATATTTATTTATAATGTACTTTTGAACTAGAGGACGGACTGTGTTTATTATTCTATATCGACAGGAGAAGACTTCCAAAAATATGGACTCTGTGAAGGAAAGTTATAATAGTCTGTAAATTTTTTTAATTTTTCTTAGAAGTTTGAATTATGGAACTTTAACTATTTAATCTAATATTGTTATATTTAATACTATTTCAAACTAAAAGTAACTTCGGTTTTGTGTCACCACTTAAGTGCTTGTCTCTTAAAGATGTTAGTAAATTCTCAATATTTGCTGTTCTAACTTAATGAAATGTTAATTGAAATTTATTAAAATTATCTACCTTAATAGTTTGGATATATCGACTATCTGTATTTTCCTAGCTTTTGTTGTTCTATATTTAAAATTATATATATACATTCCAATATTTTGTGTAACGTAAATTTGGCTATTCTTCGCATATATTTATATTTCAAAAGTTGCAAACTTCTAAATGTTCTTTAACTTAGTATCAATTGTTAAGACTTTGTTCATTATTTGAATGATGCCGATTCAAGTAGTCCTTCGTGAGTTTACATTAGGTTTGAGGTGTGAAACTCTCGTGTTAGTTAACGTAATGTGTGTAATATAAATGTATATCATAGTACTTGAAGGTACTCTCGTTTTGTGTAAAATTAGAATAATCTTGTGATATTTAAAGTAAAAGTATGGAATTTAAAAATATAACTTTACATTGGAAGAGTATATGGTTTCGTAATGTATGTAGGTGTTCAGACGCTTTTGTAACAGTTTAGAAAGGCTCTTCAAGCTTTTTATATTTCATGAATAAATATAGTTAATAATTATTATTTTTTTTTTTTTGCTTTAATGATATAGAATTAACCTGGTCAAATTGAATTACCTTTTTGTGTCTTAGCAATATTTCAATTAACAAAGCTTTTCTTCTTTCTACTAGATACTTAAGGCCACTTAACTTACTGTCTGTTATTTTTGGATGAATTAAATTATTCTTTACTTTTAACTCTTGCTGATGCTATTTTCTCATTATTATAATTGTAGCTTATTTCCTCTTGTCCTCATATTATTTTCTTTATTGGCCTATTGCTACGAGGTAGAAGAGAGGGTGTAAAATTCCCTACCAGAAATCTATTATATTGTAGGATATTGGTAGGAAAAGAGACCTTTAAGAGAGTAATTCCCACCGTGATTGGGATATAAGTTTTCTTCGTCCATTTTTTTGGCCTATTGCACACAGTTGTGTTAACAATGTTGAAATGTTCCGCAGCCACTGTCAGATTGTAGATAAGAACCTTCGTGAAGGTTCGCCGCTTGCTGGAAGAAGCCGAATAAGGTGAAACAACACTAAGACGACATCATCTACATTTACACTGATGGGACTGTGTTGGTACTGTGCTGGGAAATCACTTTTGAAACGATCCAAGGCGACAGTCACAGCACGGCCTGAGCACAGTCCTATGAGTGTGAATCAAAAATGGTGTTACAAGATAACTCTTATGGGAATAACCTGTTTGAGATTGTTGGCAGCACGACAATGTCCCAGCACGGTCTGCACACAGTCCTATCAGTGTGACTAAAACTTTATTCATCTATCGATTTTGAAACTATCTAAATCATTAAATTAAAATTTTTATATTTTGTTATAGTTATCTCTTGAGTTTTCTATCTAAGTCTTAACTATAACTAGATATCCAATCTCAGAGTAATTAAGGGGTCTCAAATCTAGATACCCAAGCTTAGAGTACTTATGGGGTGTCAAGCCTAGAAATCATTTAAAAGATTTCAAACCTTGAAAACATTCAAGGGGTTTCAAACCTAAGTAACATTTAAGGGGTGTCAAACCTAAATACCATCCAAAAGTTTTTAAGCCTAGAGAACATTTAAAGGGGTCAAGAACTAATTTTATCATTCATTGCTGTTGTGTTATTTTATTAAACTTATTGTTGTACAATATGAAAGTGGGAGAGGTATGAGCAAAACTAGTAATAACATCAGTATACAGCCAGTCCCTGTGATGGATGGAGTGAAGTTGTCGTTTGGTGTATGCATTTTGGTGGGCCTGGCAAACTGTATGTGCAATAGTACCTTCTGGCTCAGTGAGGAAAGCAACAGGAACCTACCACACTCCTAATTTACCTAGTAAGCCTTTTCAGTGCTGCCTAAGTTTTCAGCTGACAGTGGAATTGTTTAGAATCCAACCAAACTTTGGTTTGAGTACTAATCATCACCCAAACAAAAGTAGGTCTTGCAAATTAAAAAATGAGACCTACCCTTTGTAATAATAGAAACGATGAAAGAATCAAACTATGACCTTGTGTAGTAATCACCCCATTATCTTACCCTTTCTAATAATGATGATGATGATGATAATGATAATGGTGGTGATGATGATCATGATAATGGTGGTGATGGTAATGGTGGTGGTGATGAAGATGATGATAATGATAATGGTGAAGATGATGATAATAATAAGAGTTTTAATTTAAAGAAATATAACCTCTACATTGCCCAGTTAAGTATTCTCCATGCAATTTTTAATTTTTAATTTCTTTCAAAAACTTATGATGAATTTAAAAAAATTGATTTAGGTTAAACCCATTGTCTAAAATCTGGATTGAAAGTTCCTCTCAATTTCCTAAAATTTTGTTTTAAATTCAGTCTTTTTTTATTAATCCCAGGTCAAATAACAATGTTTTGAAGTAATTTTTTGCATTTTGCATACTTAAATATAAAACCACATTTTCAATTGGAATTTACTAATTTAAATTATTTTTATCAAAAATGTAAGAAAATCTACTATTCATAATATTCAATATTCGTTCAAAATTTTGATATTCGATTCAATATTATTATTAGCATTATTATTATTAGCACCGCGTCTTACTACCCGTTCGGGTTATACGTACTTACGCTAATGTGTAACGGTAGGGTGATTGTGAGATGAAATGAAGGACCTACAGTTTAATGTGGAATCCGAACCACAGTGGAGGCCTGGCATTCCTCACATTCACAAGATGTCTTGTCAGAGGTGAAGGAAGGGTTTGGTAATCAGATAAATCTTTGCCGGGATCGATTCAATAGTTAATCCTATGTGCACACCCCTAACAATACATACACAGATTTAATGTGACTAAAAGTGAAATAAGTCAACCTGAAAGTATCCTTGATAATGTAACTTAAACTGAGTGTTGCCTGATGATATGTTGATGTTTTAGTCAGGGGTGGCAGAATGGAGGGAAGGGGGCCATAAGGGGCATTGATAAGCAAGGGGGGAGCTGAGAAAGGGAGAGCAAAGCAAGGTTTTGCCCCCCCCCCCCCCCNCCCCCCCTCCTTACCCCTTCTGACAAGTGCTAAAAAGATCACAGTGTGGCTTATATAAATTATGGAAAATTAAAAAAAAAATCTATATTTCAATTTTTTTTATATCAAAGTTAAGACAATTTGACATTTGGAGTTTACAAAATCAACATGTCTTTATTCAAGTCAAGCTCGAGAATGTCTTATAAAACTTACAAGCATCAAGTCAATAATTTTATAATACTAAAACTTAACTATGTATATAAAAAGTATTGTTTATTAATATTATTAAAAAAATCTTCAAAATGACAATAGCATTAATACTCATGAAATACAATGATAATAATACGAATTAAGATACTAACTTGTTCGAAAAAATTAAAATTGTAATTTGAGTTATAATGAATAAAAAGAGACCTTTTTTATATATATTGCAATAGTAACTGAAAAATTAATCATTATTAAATTTTGGTTTAAATTAGGAGGGACAGGACAGTAAATTACAAACACTTACTTTAGTGGTACTTGGGAAAAAATTGGAGAAAACAATAAGCCAATCAAGAGTATCAGTCTACTCTCTTGAACTGATGAAGCTGTTTGTGAATGTAAAAGCTTTGCCTTAAAAAATGTTTGTGTGTGTTTTATCTAAACAATTTCTACTCCAGTACCACTAAAGTGTAAGTAATTTTAACCATGACTTAGCCTGGTTTTATTCCAAATAGCCTTATATAATTTAAATATTTTTTGTAGTTACAACCTTATTTATAATATATTCACATCCATCTGGAATGCAGCTATTTACTTGTTTCTGACCGTGAAAATATCCTAGCAAGAGATATTTCCTCCTGTTGGAGAGATTAATTAAAGCAGTATTTTTTTTAAGCTCTACAAAGAGATCCCTTTCCATATGCCTCATGCTTTCCTCCATTCAACAACTAGTTCGCTCAGTTGAGACCTTAACAACATTCCAATGGGGAGATATCTGCACACTACCCTTTTTTTCCTTCTTAACTCCAATGCACATTTGCCTAACAACATCCAGACAAGTAGAGACGAGTAAACAATGAGTCATTCATTAAGAGAAAATCAATGAAACAATGATATAAAGATATATATGTGTGTGTGTGTTGGACGCAAAGCCCAAAAACAATGACCAAAGCCCGAATTCCTTTTCAATTTCGAGCTTTGGTCATCTCCAGGCAGCCAAACCTAGGATTGTGCAAATTCTAAACGACCAAAGTTGTAAATACGGTTGTTAGATTGGGTTATGTTACGCTTAAAAAACAAATGTGGTCAGGTAGTCTCTATAATTGAAAATAAATTTTGTAATCTCTGTCCGGTTCTGTTTGCATATCAATGAGATCCACTTGCCCTCCTGAATTCATGTGGTTGCTCAAAATTGGACACACACCACCTGCTCAGCCTGGTCGGGAAATGAACTAAAAAAATAATATTTCAAGCTTTGGTTGTTTAGTAATTGCACAATCCTAGGTTTGGCTGTTTGGAGATGGCCAAAGCCTAAAATTGAATAGAACTTCGGGCTTTGGTCATTTAAAAAAATGTCATATTATGAGTGAGCAAACAATCCATCCATTGGCCATTTTTGGGCTTTGCGCCCAACACACACACACACATAAAGCTTTAAATTTCTGAGCACAAAACTCTTGTTTTGAACCTGTATCTATTTAAGGCTTTGGCTTGAAAATTAGAGTACTTGCATATCTCTAATTCGTATACTTTCCATTACATTTTCTTTGAGTGTTGTTTATGTTAATCATTCCTTTATGTTCCAATTTAATGTATTGGTCTGAATATAGTGATATTTTTCTCCTGAAAATGTTCTTTTGAAAACTGTACTTATATTATACTTTCAAACTAACATTTTTCACTGAAAAAAATAAAAACTCATCAAGATTCATAAAAAGGTATATTTTGAAGCCTATTATAACTGTACTGGTAATTCAGTAGGTCAGTGTTAGTTGGTGGAATAATCTGTGTTGTGTTTCTGCTATTTAAAAAACCCACCCATGACAGCTCCACAAGTGTGTGTTGAAAAGTTGGCTTCCCTGGCATCTCAAGTAAACAGGGGACGTAGAAGAATCTACAATATGAATTTTAAATTAACAGCAATACCCGAAAGGCAACAAATAAATAATGTGCAGGATGCTAACAAGTTTGGTCTTTCCGAGGCTAATAAAGAAACCTAGCCCAAGGGAATAAGCAGTAAAGACCGAATCTCTTCAAGAGGCAACCATTATCTTTTTAAATGTTAAGTGTGAACTTTGTGCATCATTTCAATGTAGAAGTCTTTTTTTCCCATCTTTTCATTTTCTTGGTGCAAACTTACACATCTTTTAAAACTACTAAATACCAATTTTTGATATGCTTCGTGGGTTATTAAGAGCTTGTAATGTCTTATATGATTTGATTTTAAATAAATTGAAAAGCTATTATTTTCAGTACAAAATTCCAATAGTTTAAATTATAGCCACACAATGAGGAGCTGGATCAATAAGTGTGAATTAAACCATGTCAAGCCACCTAATAGTGATTAGAGCCGCAAGCAGCCTTTGAAGCTACGCATTTGACATACCTACTTTATAGTAGCTTTGTACATAGTGTCATAATGATAAAAATATATTCATCTTATACAAATAAAGTAGTGAATTGGGGTATTACATACATTTTCTAAGCATATAAAAACCACCCAACCTAAATATTCATTAACAAGGCCTGATTTCAACCTTGTTGCAACATTAGCAGCATCTGCCATCCACCGAGAACAGTAGAAGAGAGACTAAAGAATTTCAAGCACACCAGATAAGTATTAATCTTTTACATCTAAGATGGCATTTCTTAAGCTATCTTTCTGATTAGTTTTATTACTACTACACAAGGAAGATGCCATGGCATCCATGTCCTTTTCCTGTGTTTGTCCTTTTTGTTATCCTTTTATTTGTTCCTATCTGTGTGTTCTATTATTCTTTATCGTTTTCCTTTTTTCTCCTCTTTTGTGTTTTTTGGTTTTCTCTTTTAGGAAGTTGCGTTGCGCGTTTCACACTCCTCCCTGATGAGTTCCAATAGAATGAAACCTAGGTTGGGGGATTGGGCCGTGACGATCAATTTTCTTTAAGAGACATCCATTACCTCTTTGTCCATTGGCAGCAGTGTAAAGTGTGAACTGTGTTCTTCTTTTCATTGTAAAGGCCATATTGTGTTTGTCCCCCTTTTATATGTTTCTATCCACCTTTCCTGTACCTTCTTCCAAATATAATACAATTACCTCATAAAGCGAAAAGAGGTTTTCCTTATAGAGTCATATCATTATATATTCGCATCCATGTCCTTTTCCTGTTTTGTCCTTTTTGTTATACCTTTTATTTGTTCCTATCTATGTGTTCTATTATTTATTATTATTCTTTACCATTTTCCTTTTTTTTCCCCTCTTTTGTTTTTTGGTTTTCTCTTTTAGGAAGTTGCGTTGCGCGTTACACACTCCTCCCTGATGAGTTCCGATAGAATGAAACCTAGGTCGGGGGATTGGGCGGTGACGATCAATTTTCTTTAAGAGACATCCATTACCTCTTTGTCCATTGGCAGCAGTGTAAAGTGTGAACTGTGTTCTTCTTTTCATTGTAAAGGCCATATTGTGTTTGTCCCCCTTTTATATGTTTCTATCCACCTTTCCTGTACCTTCTTCCAAATATAATACAATTACCTCATAAAGCGAAAAGAGGTTTTTTTTTATGGTTTTATGACATTCGAGGTTGCTTTGTCGGCAAATCACTTTTATATTTAAATAAAAGCTTCTGAAAATATTAAGAGAAATTAGGTTAAAAGGAGATACTATTTTAGCACACATTAATTAAAGGGGAGGTGAATCAAGTCACCACTTATTTTTTTATTTGTTTTTTGTCCAATATTTTGGCACATTATTTTTCAATATGCAGCGGTTGAGGTTTATTTTATACAAATGGTGCGCAAATTTTAAGTTTGGCCTAGGGGGATGAAACATTTGCGCTAGATCTGGCTGTGACATGTGCAATATGGTTCCTCATTCTCTATCCAAGGAAATGATGACACTTATTTCTTAATGCTCCCCTCTTGTCAACTTAGATTTAAAAAAAAAATACTAGAAGCCAGCAAACTGGTGCTAAGCATAAGCTTTTTTTTAGGTTATTAAGCTCTATATATAAAGTTTTACAAAAAATATTTTTTTTCTCCCACTTAATGCAAGTAGAGTTATTAAGGCAAGGAGACAAGCATATGTTGAACTCAAAATCATGTTCCTGCACCAAACTTTGACCGCAAAGATATTCATAGATGTCCCTTAGAGGGCACAACACCTCAATAATCTTTATCATGACCAAAGTTTGTTAGAGTTAAACATAGTGTATCATGCAATTTCTCATTAAATAATGGCTGTTTTACAAAGTTGAGGTGATATAAATATATTTTTAATAAGCTACTATCATCGAACGTATGACCACAATTTAATCTTTTAGCTCGTTAGAAACCTGTGATAAAGTTTCCCATGAACAATTGTGTATTTTACAGCAATAAGAAATTATTAACAACTTAAAAAATACCTAAAATAAAAGTGTGCTTAATAAATCCCAAGTAAAGGTGCAAAAGACACAAAACAAACATATTTGCATAAAGGTCACACTAGTGCGGACATACTAACCTGATCTTGGTGCGATCAGACGGCCCAAAACTGTGAACAAAATAGTAACAAGTAAAGCTCCGTGGGGCAAAGCATGCAACGGAGAAGACCAACGCCATGCACAGCCAAGCACGGGGATGAGGGTTGGAGAGGGAAAACAAAATATTTATTATGAACAAAAATACAAACATTTATATAGATTCGATATAGTTGAAGATACCAAAACTAGCAATTGTTTACTAATGCTAGTCTGAGGTGACAATCACTTAGTACCAATTTCACAGAAAATAAATCTAAACTTCTATACTCTTAAATTTGAGTACTGTAGTTATTTTTTTCACATATTAGCAAGTGTCAAAGAAATGTTTTTATTTTGCAACATATTTCAATAGGACTAGTTTGAAGACTAATGTCTTTATTTAGTGATCTTTCAATAGGATTATTATGAAGTAATGTATTTATTTAGTGATATGTTTCAATAGAATTGTTATAAAAGTAATGTATTTATTTAGTGATATGTTTCAACAGGATTGTTATGAAGTAATGCATTTATTCAGTGATATGTTTCAATGGGATTATTATGAAGTAATGTATTTATTTAGTGATATGTTTCAATAGAATTGTTATAAAAGTGATGTATTTATTTAGTGATATGTTTCAATAGAATTGTTATAAAAGTAATGTATTTATTTAGTGATATGTTTCAACAGGATTGTTATGAAGTAATGCATTTATTCAGTGATATGTTTCAATGGGATTATTATGAAGTAATGTATTTATTTAATGAAATGTTTCAATAGAATTAGTTTGAAGTAATGTAGTTATTTAGCAATATGTTTAAAGAGAATTATTATGAAGTAATGTATTTATTTAGTGGTATGTTTCAATAGGATTATTATGAAGTGTCATATTTATTAATGATATATTTCAATAGAATTAGTATGAAGTAACATATTTATTTAATGACATGTTCCAAGAGAATTAGTTTAAAGTAATTAAGCTAAGTGGTAGACCATTGAGGTATTAAGCCATATGTACAGGTTCAGTTCCATTTCTCTAGGTCATTTTTACACATATTAAAAATACATTCATAAATGATAAACTAGGAGACAATTAAGTTATTTGGATGGTAAAAGATATAATTCTAAAAATAGCATTACCACTTGTTCGAGATCAGTATAATTTTGAATGGAAGCGCAATGACCAAACCAAGAGGGTAGGCCAGAGTAAGATGGATACTACAGTTTTGACTAAACATTCAACATATCCTACCGTGACTTGTCCGGTAGGAACTCCTGATTGAATGGCTTAACTCTGGGGAGAACTGTTCTCCCTCTCACGGGACTAGAGTTGAGCCTCTCTTCGTTGGTGGAATGGGACCCTGCTTGGGTGGGTCGGCACCTGGCACAGAGTGACATATATAGCTGATAAGCGTTTTAACATCAGGATTCAATTTAGAAAAATGTTTACACGCTTGAAAAGAGGAAGAGTGTGACACCATTTTATAAAAATCAGCCTTAGTAAACCCAGCTGGGAGTCAAACACTGGCTTCCTCTTCAATGTCAAATCAGACTATAAAAGGTTGATGCTTAGTCAGTGTGCAGGTTTCAGAACAATTAATGACTGCTGTGGAGATGTATTAAATACTGCACAAGCTTTCATTTTTTCCTCCCTGAATTTTCCTATCATGAACAAAGTGGCAGGAAAACTCGAGGAAAAAATTAAAGTCATGATGTTTGCTGATGACTTGATGGTATGGGGGGAAGAAGGAAGAGGAAGTACAGGAACAACTATAAGAATAGAATAAAGTGAAAGAGTGTGGAATGAAATTTAGCATGGCAAAGTGTGAAGTGACAGTAGTGACAAGGAAGAGGGTAAGACTTAATAAAGCTATAAGGTAGGATGGAATAGAGCTGAGAAAAGTACAGAACATAAAATATCCTGGAGGTGTGATTGAGGGTAGAGGTGGAAGTAGAGAAAATTTAGATGTAGAGTTGTTTTATTGGTGCGTAAGAGACCTGCTATTGAGAAGAGAAGTTCCCTTGAAGTGTAAGGAAGTGTTGTACAGGGCGTACTTTGTACCTTTGGTCACATATGCAGCAGAAACATTAACAATGAATGTGCAGTAGAAATGTGAGCAATGAATGTAAACTGTTATGAGGAGAAACCATATAAGGAATGAAGTTATCCAGTGAAAAGTTGGGGCACAAGGAGTAAATCCGATAGTAGAGGAAGCAAGACTGAGATGGTATGGGCATTTAATGAGTATTAAAAAAGAGAAAATGCCAAATAAAATGTTGGAAATGGGGTATGTGGGAAAAATACCGCAGGGGAGGCCTCCTATTTCTTCCCTTCTTCTCCTTTAACTTGAATAATTTAGAATGACCATAAATGCATGTCTTTCTTTCCTTTTTTTTAATGAAGAGCTGGAAGGGGGTAGATTGATTAGACTGTGGCCTGAAAGGAGAAGAAGACTGGTAAAGTTTAGGAAACATCGAGTTAAGTTATCATACTTTAATCCAGTGAGTTGAAAATTATTCTTTATAGGTTTTAGAAGTGATTTCAGGTCAAATTTTATGGATGATCTGTCTTACCTTTAACCACCAAGATCTTGTCTGTATATGTTTATAAATGCAAAAAAAAACTACTCACAAATTATTTAATTTATACAGCAAGTTGTTATATAAAATTATGAATTATTGGTTGACTTACATGATTGGTGAGAAAGAACTCGAACCGCTACCAAAAGGGAAACTGAGCTTTGGCTGTCTTCTCTTCTCAGCTGAAAAGAGTAATTTTGCAATTAGATACTTGTAAAAATTACTATACCTACCTTCTTCTTCTTCTTCTACTACTACTACTAAGCATTTCAAAATTTAAATTGATAATAACTTATATCTGAACTTTCCCAAACTTTTCCTTGTCACACCAAATTCCCATAAAGAACAGACAAGGAGATACCAAGTATTTTTACTATTAGCGATCATGCAAATATAAGTTAGTGAAATGTCAAATACTGTGGCCTGGCGGGCCACTCAACCTTAATCCTCTTATACTAACCCCCCAGCTGGTACGGTCACTTAAAACAATGTGGCCAAACTCAAAGCCCACAATGTTTTCTTCTGGACCACCAAACTCAATGGGTTTTTTAATAAATAATTTAAAAAAGCATATCACCATGAACATTATCAAAAAACTAACTCAAAAGATCATTTTAGTCCTTTCCCTAACTATATTGGTACAACAATAATAATAAATAATTACAATTTAAGTGACTTTTTGTTTACCATGAAAGGTAGCAGTCTTACCTTAATGGACTACAATATGTCCCTATGATCTGAGAGACACCATCATGTAACCATGAACGGACTACAACATGGACCTATCATATGAGCTACGCCAAAGTGGAACCATGCAAGGCAAGCTTACTACCTTTCAGGGTAAATGAAGGGGACATGTATAATGGTTTTAGGTAGAGATGGGTCAAATCAACATTTTCTAGAATTCAGATCTTTATTTTACCTATGAATTCCAAATTTGATTTTTAGAAAACATTACAAGCATAAATGTTTCAACTTTACCACATTGGTACTGTTTTTATTCAACTAAGGTGATAGTTTTTGATAAGGACGGGGGAGAAAATGATTGTCAACATACTATAAATGGCAAACTGTTAGAACAAGTGTATTTGGGCAGAATGATCTGTAAAAATGGAAGGATGGATGGTGAAATAGACAGAAGGGTGAGTGCCTCTCAGAGAGTAGGGGGATGTATGTGGACTATTGCAAAAAATGTAGTATCAAAAGATGGGAGTATATAAAAGTTTGTTAACACCGGCTTTGTTGTATGGATATGAAGTGTGGGTTAGTCAGGTGGAATTTAGTACAATCACGACCTTAGTTTACCTCCGGATGACAGCTAAAAAAGTTATGAGAAATAGTCCCTAACGTATCCCTATGCCAACAGCTGACATTAGTCACTTTGGATAACTGTAATAAATCACATGGTAATGTATGAATGTGATAGCTAACCACAGTAATTTAGGCCAATATTATTTATATATTTATTTGAGGTCAGGCACAAAGCGTATTTATCGTTTTATTCTACTTCAAAATGGTGACTGACGAATTTAAGCCATGTGATTGAACATGGCGGAAACCAGTTCTTTACAATGATGCACCCACGAAGTGGATAAAAATATTTTATTCAGTCGAATAAAAATAATCTTAATAATTTATTATACATAAAAAATTACAAGTATTTTCTCTTTTCCAAGTAAATATTATGCCTGTACTAAAAGCCATTGAGTGTGGATTGAGTGACGAAGCAAGTATATGAATGTGTGGATCAAAAGCAAAGGGTATATACAATTTAAGACGTGGCTAAAACTTGTAGACGAGTTTTAAGAATAAAATTGTATGTATGGATTAAGTACAGAGTTGTTGTTTTGAGTCATATGCACAATTTAATGCCTACCCTGTAAGGCAATGGCATGATTAGGTATTTTTATTCCATTTTGATTTTGTTCATATTAAGTGGTAAATTAATAGACTGCTGGCAAATCGTTTAATTTGACTTATAATTACATTAGGCTTAGTAATAAGCATAATAATAACTATGAAAGAATAAATTGTACTCAAAATGTTAAGATTTTTTTTTAATCTTGAATCTAAAATTGTGTTGAATTCTCTAAGCTTTAATAATAGCCTTAAGATTTGAATATTGAAATACCCGCCCTTTGTTTTCAAGTATTTATTTTAAGTTTAAAATGTTACTAGTTTTTTACCACAATCATTAGTATCATGCAAAGAGAAAATATCAAGATTGTAGAAATGTTCACCTCTATATTATCATGAAACTTTTGTCTTATATAAGCTCAAACCAAAAAAAAAGTAGGTTTTACAATTATGTATGTACCCATGTCCATCTATCCTTGAGCCTAAATCAAAACATTTTGATGTTTTTTGCTTAATGTTTATATTTAGTTGCTATATGGCTTATACCTCGTGACTTTTTTTTTAGCATTTCTCTTAGATTAAGGGTAGTTTAATAATTAGTGATCTTTGAAAATAACAAATTTTAGAAAATGGTTTTGATAAAAAGAAATTGAAAATGGTTTTAATAAAAAAACAACTTTTGAAATAAATAAAAAATTAGATGGAACTTTAATGAGTATTTGACCTGAAAGATTACGTATATTTATTTTTTTTGTGGAAAATTTGTTACAGGATAGTTTCCCAATGAGTGATTTTGGAAAATTCAAAATTTTTAAAAAATGGCTCTAATAATTTTGTTTAAAATGGATATCAGAAGAGTATTCTTGTTTTGAGGGAAAATCTTGTTTGAAGGTAGTTTACTAAGGACTGATTTTACTAAATTTGAATATAAATATATATAAATTTGCTCGGACAATTTGGTTCAAAATGGGTGTCATTACTAAAAATAAATTTACTAGTATTTAATAAGGTTTTTGAAATTATAAAAAAATGCAAAATAGCGTTAACAATTTTGTTCAAAAATGGTATGGGGGGGACTTTTTTTTACATGATAACTAGGCTAATGTTTATTTTTCTAAAATAAATTAATTTATGGGTAGTTTAGTTATTCATGACTACTTTTTTAAATTTGAAATTTAAAAATATTGGCTATTAAGATTCAGTTCAAAATGGGTAAATGGGATTTGTTTATCATGATAAATAAGAATATATTTTTATCTAATCAGAGGGGGGTTTACATAACGAATGATTTAAAAAAAAAGTTAAATGGCTTAAATAATTGTGTAAAATTTATATAATGAGTATTTATTTTGATTATTAATGAGAGTATATGTTTATCTGAGGATAATCTAAATAAGGACAGTTTACTAGGAACCTGTTTTTGAAAATTTTGCTCCGAGCTATAATATACTTAATTAGAAAGTTTGTATGATTGTGTCCTACCATTCATTTTTTTTTTCTCCTAATATATCTTTTTGCATTATACAGATTAGTCATGAAAGGGTGGATCACATGACTCAGAAGAAAGAGATCAGTGCTAATTTCAAGGGGGACACAAGGACAAGCAATCTTCCCACTTTTTTTTAAAGCAAAGTGTTGTACATCCAATTTATTTTTAGACTAGTTAATGAGGACCTACCTCCAAGAAAAAGGGAACACAGATAACGGCCAATTCAGTAATGGTGTGCAGCTATTAGATAATTCAAATAATATTGGGTATCATTCCAAAACCAAATATTGCCACAAGAAATACTTACAAGTGTTTCTAAATATTATTAAACTACTCTTTAAAAATGCATGCTTTAAGAAATTGAAAATATGCATAATTAATTCATATTCATAAATAAACCTTGAAAATAAGTTCTTTGGTGTTCTTTAAAGGTCTCTTTTACTTTATACTTGGCCTCCAAAACTAAAACATCAGCGACCTGCCACCATATTTTTTTACAAAAGCATCCCTAAAGTAGCTAATAGCCTATTCATCAGTTTATATTTTAATGCAAATAGCCACGGCTGGTTGAGTTTGGGCGTGCAAGGTGTATATTTTGATGGAAACTTGAGCAAGTCCACATTTTAGTTGCATATTAGCTTATTATACATTCATTCTCCAGACAACCCAAGTAAATTCAAACAAACATTTTTGAACCAAAAAAGTGATGGCTACATTTTTCTGGGACCACAAGTGAATTTGGTTGATGGAAATCATGGCACCAAGGACTACAATAATGTCAGATATTTATTGTGAAATATTGAAGAAGCTTTGGGGGTCGATTGAAAACAAAAGGCATGGAATGCTCACCAAGGTTCTCCTGCATGACAATGTATGGCCCTACACACCAGCTTGCACAAATGCTTTACTCGAGCAGTTAAATTGTAATAGTTTCAATCACTCTCTTTCAGCACAGACTTGGCGCCAAGCAACTACCATTTCTTCGGCAAGATGAAGGTCTGGCTGGTTACTCAGTGCTTCGAAACCAATAAAGAACTCATGGATGGAGTCAACATCTGGTTGAGTAGCCTGGCTGCACCATTCCTTGACAGGAAATTTGAAAAGCTGGTGCCACAGTGTGGCAGGTGTCTGAATTTTGGTATTGATTAAGTGAAAAAGTTAAGCAGTTATATATGTAAGTTTTATATGTAATAAGATTTTTTCTCTATTTTTGAATAGCTCTCATATATAGAGGCTTGTTAAAAAGCTAGCTAGTAGAATACCAATCATGATTATTGAAAAAACTTAAGTGAACAATGTTTTTAATACAAGTAAAATAAATAAGAAACTTATAAAGCATGGAATATAAAAATGTTTGATTTCATGATTTATTCAGCAAAATTAGAAGTGATATGTTTTTTTAGCACCATCTTACTATCTGTTCATGTTATACACCAACGTGCATGTTATTAAGATGCAATATATAAAGGACAAAGTCCAAATAATTAGGATGTTGAACTAATTAGTACAATTCAGTTCATGCTACAAGTCAATAGTATACATTGAAATTAAAAGGGTTTTAACCTGAAAAATCGGAGTGTTGAATATCATTATCAGTTGATGGTCTAAGGTCCAATTTCTGATAGAGGCATGGCCTACTGCTGCTAGACATTGCTGTGGACAATGGACAGAACATTACAATAAGGAGACAGAAAGGTGGCAGCAAGGAATGATAAGAATGATCAGCCACTATTTCCAAGGACGTCCAATTGTGTTTGAAGAGGTAATGGGAGGAAATCTACATTTTATCATTTTAATCTGTGTTAATGAGGATATTGTCTTGATTCTAAATTGTTAATAACAAATTGCAGTCAAATCCCAAATACACAATTTTGATTTTTTCATGAAACTTAACAAAAATAAAGGAAATATTGCAGAATGAAAAGGGGGGATGAAGCTCCTCTTATAAGTCATTTATGGGCGCCCATGAATACCAGATACTGCATGGACAATGGATAGAACATAAGAATAGAGACAGAAGAGTGGTATCTATCTGGTAGTGTGAAGAAGGGGATCAGTTACTGTGTGGACAGAGAGATTATAAGAATAGGGAGACAGGTGTGTGGTATCTGGGAGTGTGAAGAAGGGACAGTAACTGCATGAACAATGGACAGAATATAAGAATAGACACATAAGACCGATACCTATTTGGTAGTGTAACAAAAGGCCAGTTACTATGTGGACAGAACATAATAATAGAGACATAAGAGTGGTCTGGGAGTGGTAAAGACCAGTCGCTGCTCAAAATTGTGTGGTAGACAATGGACAGAATAGAATAAAGTAATAAAAAATAATGATATAACCTTAAATTAATTCTTTTCTTGCTTTATTAGGCTATCCAAAAAAAAATATATATATATAATTTAACTTAGGAATTGAATGTTGATTATTTTCTAGAGCCTATATTAATTGCTTGTTCTATATGTACACTTATTTCACAAACGAGTTTGTGTCAGGAAGAATAATGTTTATTTATTTTTCTGTAGTGCTGGCTTGATGGCTATATTGATGGCCCGCCCCAGCTCAATGATGTTCCATCTTTTTGGAGGGGGAAACTCTTACCTGATTGTTCTTTGTTTTTGCTGGTCATATACATTTAATGATGGTATCATTAATTTTAAGGAAATCATGATTTTCTTTTAACTACCATTTTCAAGAAATTAGCTTGTGTGCCGGTGAAGAGCATGTTTAATTAATCTTATTTTCGTTGGGCCTCTAATGATATTCCCCTGTTTTTCATTAGCAGCAGGCAACTGGAAAGCGTGTTGTGAACTGTTAACCTAATAATATTTTTTTAAATAGATACACATACTGAAATGGTGTCACTATGAAGCCTAAACCAGTGGCTCTTGGGTACTTAGTATGATTTAAGTTAGATTTCAGTGATATCATATTGAATTATTAAAGATCGCCTTAAACCAGTACAGTTTAAAATTGTTGTTAGACATTATTATTTTTTTAGTTTATTCTTCATATCACAGTAATGTAATTGAATTTTCTTGCATGTGCATAAATATGACTCAATTTTGGCTAAAAATGTTATATATATATATATTACTTTTTAGCATAACATATATATAGGGGTGGAAAGACAACACAAAAATCACAGGTTGGCTTTGATAACCGAGCTCAGTATGCCCAACAGGGCCAATTGTGTTAAAAGAGATTCACAGTGTGTATTAAATGGAAGAAAAGTGTTATTATAACTAGTGTAAATATAAGTTGCGTATTTTTGTAGTGAATATGTAAAAATTACAGAAATTTGATCAAATTCTTTGAGAATTCCTAATTTTACAGGTCAATGGACACCCTGAGAGCGACCCACAAGGGTTGTAGAGGTCAGCATATTCTGCCCATGACCCAATGGGGTAAAGGCTGGTTCCTACCCATCTGTATTTGACTATGCAGTAAGTATGATTCAGACATACTGAAACTAAAAATGAAACTAAATTTCTCATTTTTCAGTAGATTGAGCTTAGTATTGAGGTGACTACAGAACTTCTATTGTAAAATTCCCTGATTATTACCAATAGTATTTTTCAATTTTCCTTAGTAAGTGACCATTTTTATATTTATTATATTGATCAAAGACTTTTTTTAAATGTTGGCAGCTATAAGATATAAACTTTTTTTTAATATTATTCAGTCCATTGTATTAAATGTTTTAAGTATTGTGATAAAATGATTTTATTAAATTTAGGAAACCAATCTATTTTTGGTTTTAGTGGGTTGGTATGAGATTAAAACCGAATTATTCTAGTATATATACATTTCATAACTTTGTTTTAGTTTGAATTAAATTGCAGTGATATTCATTATAGTTGTAGTAAGCAGAAATATGAATTTATGACATAAGGAACACACTTAGAGGTTACATATACTTAAATTGATTGGTATAACTTCTTTGGTCAATTAAATCAAGATAAAAATAAGAACCATAACATGCAAGATTTATTTAAGGAAAGACCTAATTATCATGAATTATGAAATCAATTAAAACAATTAATCTGTGAGATAAAATATTTTAAGTAATAGCAGGATAATATCTCTATACTTAACACAGGCAAATTTTATAAACAAATGACTTGAATAACAAGTTTGTACCATTAGATTGTTTATACTTATTTTAATAATTTTGTGAAAGAAGTTACTTGTTATGTAATAACTTTCATTATAATTTCATGTTTCATGTTGATATTTTATACTGTTGTCTTTTTCACATGTGTAAGGTTGTAGCGGACTAGCCAATCCTGACCCATATCAACTAAATCAGCTTCAGAATATCATTTCACGAAATATATATATATATATATATATATATATATATATTAATGTATAAAACTATTTATTACATACCATGGCTTGGGAACATCGCTGAACAAGAACAGCTCCATCGGAAGAGTTATACACACTCGCCTTCAATCAACTCTGGCCTAAACTCACCAAGCTATCTAACGAACTGGGTGGAGTTCTGTGAGGTTTGTAAGTAAAGTTTATGGATATTTTTCTTACAAGTTGAGAGAGTCTGTCGCTCTTGAGGTTGTTAAATACTTTGTTAGGTTAGCTTTTTATTGACATTGTCATGTTGAACGTGTCATGAGTGATCTCCCGCATCACTTGGTTTTTCTGCTTGGTCCTTAAGACCAGCGGTTTAGTTGGGGTGTATCTCACTCCTTAGCCCTGCATGATCATGTTGCGGTCAGTAGGGCCTTCAGGTGGGAAAGGGGGAATTTAGGTTGTTCCAGGCCTGATGGTCATACCTAGTCAGGTATTGGATAGCTTTGCTTGTGGAACCTTGGCGCCTCATGCCTAGCTGTTAACCAGTTTGTGGTGCACAGCTTGTGGGTTTGTTCCTGCCCTTATGGCGTGGCCCGCATTCTATTTGATACTTATGTTTAGTTGTTCACCTGTTTGTGGTGCGCAATTTGTAGGTTTGTTGCTGCCCTTCTGGCATGGCTCGCACTCTATTGGACATTCATGTTTGACTCCCTTAAGGTGCTGCGTGAAGCCATTTTGATTGATTGTAACCCATGTGTTGTTATTGGTTGGCATCTACGTTGAGTGTGGTTTTTTCCTCATGATTCCTGATTATACTAATTGGTTACTCACCAGCGTTTGCTAAGCCGAGGCTTAGAACCCTGAATGGCAATTTTCCACAAGATATTTGCCCAGTGTATCTTTGACCAGAACTAAAGTCAATTTTCTGAAGCTGGTTTAGTTTGTATGGGCCAGGCCTGGTTAGCCTGCTTCAAGGCACATGAATAACAATCTAGTCAAACCAATTCATCTTTCTATTATGGCATACCAATTTACCTGCCTATTACTTTTGATAAGTCATAACTTTCATAGAGCCTTTAAATATCTTTACTTCCAAGTTATTCCAATTTATTAATTATCTATTTTTAACATTATTAAGGTATTAATAACTCCAATCAAATCAAATTGACAATTTTTCCATTAGTCAATTATTTGTCAGCCAATCCTATAACCTGCCATTACTTAAAATATTTTATCATCAGAGATTATTATTCTTTCCTTATTTTCTGCTAATTTAATAATTTCAGAACATTATTACTGTAACAATCTCACTGATGATTTTTTAGAAATGTTATTGTACATGTTTTAATTGACTTTATAATTCATGATAATTAGGTTTTTCCTTAAATAAATTATCTTGCACATTATGTTTCTTGTTTTTATCTCGACTTAATTGACCAAAGAATTTATACCAATAAATTTAAGTATATGTAACATCTAGGTACGTTCCTTGTATTATGAATTAGTTAAACTGGATAAAAGCTGTGACCTCCCTTCAAGAAGCCTACTAGTGACAGCTTATTTCAGTTTGTTTTTATTGTAATGAAATTGTTTATCAAAGTTTCAAATTAATAAAAGAGTTCTAAAAAAAATTAATAAAATAAAATGTGATGTGGGTACCACATATTTTATTTGAAAAGCCGAAAATAAAATAAATCAAATATCAGCATTAAGACTAGTACAAGGACTAAGACAAATGAATGAAATTGGCAAAATGGCTGATAGGCCCTCAACTTTTTCTTATTACTAACCCAAATACCATCTTATAATCTTAAAGAAAGCTTATATTTCACAGCTTAGGGAGCAGTGTGTCTGGAACGGGGTCTAACTCAGCCTTAGGACAAATGAGCTACTTTAATAAAGAAGTAGCAGCTCTGGTTTAATAAACTGAGATTAACAGTCAATGGGCTCGTTGTGCTGACCGCATGACACCCTTTATTGGCAAATGTTGGCAGTATCATTGCTAGCGGCAGCGGCTGCGGCTGCTTGGTCAGTAGGCCTTGTTTGTTGGCTCAAATCATGGAGTTTTGTTTATATATATCGTGCTGTAAATTAACTATACAAACACCACTCATTTGATAAAAGTTGCTTGAGGACAAGTACACCAACCATTAATATATTTTAACAAATAATTTATATTATTTAATTCATACACCACATAAAACACACATTTTGTTATTTTTTTCAAAGAACGCTCATGCATGGTAGTGTATTGTGTATAATATGTGAAAAATTTGATATTAGTGGTTTGGAAGCCATAATTAACCTAGCATTTGATAAATATTATTAGGTGTTCTGTCCATTCCTTTTGGCAGTGAACTTAGACCATCAAAGCGCCCTGTTCTCTGCCTCTTCTAGTTTCCAGAATTTTCTTCTAACTTTCAAGTCATCTAATATTTGAATCCTCCTCCTTCCTAAGCTTCTATTTTCCTCAACCATTTCTTCTATGACATTTCACAGAAGACAAAATGTGTCTAATCGAGTTTGCTTTGAACTGAAGAATCACATCCAAAATGGTTCTCTTCTCACTCACTCTTCTTAGGACTTCATTTGTAACCCTGTTTGTTCACCTGATCTTCTCAAGTCTTCTCCAGCACCACATTACAAAGCTCTCCAAGTATTTACTTTCCATATTTCTAAGAGTCCAAGTTTCTGATTCATATGGTGTAATGCTCCAAATGTAGTATTTCATCAGTTTCCTCCTCAGATCCAAACTCAACTTTCTGGTCCCCAGTAACCTCTTCTTGTTTAACACTTCCTTGTCCATAGCGATCCTTAACCTAATTTCCTTGATGCAGTAGCATCCTTTGTCAGCACACTTTCTAGGTACTTGAATTGCTCTGTTTTCCAATTGTGATTTTCAGCGACTTCATTTTTTGAAATTACCATTACTTTTGACTTGTCAATGTTGATCTCCATACCATTATTTTCTCCCTATCTCGATCAGCTGGTCCATCATTTCCTGCAACTCTTCTTTATTTTTGGCCAGCAATGCTAGATCTCCATAATTTATTGTGCTGATGACGCATCCTCCTCCTGAAATCGCCATGTCTTTCTAGGGCTTCCCTGACCAGCCACTCTCCATACAAGTTGAAAATATTGGGTGACAAACAGCGACCCTGTCTCATTCCTCTTCCTGTCTCTACGCTGTTGATCTCTCCATAATTTAGCCTCACCTTCACTCATTGTCCCAAGTACAGGTTTGCATCAGCATTCTATCCCTTCAGTTGATGCCGATCTTCTTGAGTATTACCATCAGTTTGTACCATTTCACTATATCAAATGCCTTTTGCCGGTCGAAGAAACCAATGTAGACTTCTTCCTTGACTTCCAGCATTCTCTGAAATTATTCTCAGCATCCTGATGGCATCTCTGGTTCCTTTTTATTTTGTGAACCCAAATTGGTCTTCTTCCTTCACACATTCTCTCTTCTGTTCCAGTTGCCTGTTGAGTATTCTTGCCATGTTCTTCCTTACATGAGAGATGAGGCTGATGGTCCTGTGGTCACTGCATTTCTTGGCTCGTTTCTTCTTCTTTAAGGCCACCATGGGTATATCTAGAAAGTCCTTGGGCCATTCTCTTGTTTTGTAGATCCTATTTATAAGTTTGGTCAGAGTCTTTAATATGTTGTTTCCCAGTTCCTTCAGAAGGTCAGCTGATATGACATCTCTCCAGCAGATTTCCTTGGTCACAAGTCCTTTATGGCTCTCTCCACTTCACTCTTTAGAATCAGAGGTCCTTTTTCGTTTTTATCAAATCATCTTCTGCTTCAGTCTTTAGGTTCACTGGTTGATTTTCCTAGACATACAGTTTTTCTATATTCTGCTTCAGTTTTTAAGTTCACTGGTTGACTTTCCTTGTCATAGGCCTTCAGTTTCTCTATATATCTTTCCCAAATCGTAAGAATCTCTTTATGATCCACCACTATTTGACCTTGGGGGTTTTCTATTCCTATTGTTTGCATTCAGTAACTTTGCTAAATCATTTCCTCCTAGTTCCTTTGCTTTCTGGTACATGAGGTCATACCTTCCTTTTATTTGCAGTTAGATAATCTCATCATATGTCTTCTCTTTATAGTCTTTCCTTACTTTATTTGTTTCTCTCCTTAACTTATTGTTTAGCCTTGTATATTCTTCTTTGTGGACTTTTTCCATTTTCTGAAGAATTTCTGTTGTTAGAAAAGGCGTTCGTGCAGTCCTCTTTACTTTCTCAACATTGTCATTTAACTTAGCACCTTCAAAAAAATATTTGTAAAATTATTATTCGACTTCCCTTCCACACATATAGGTAACTCATCTGTCACCTCACTTAACTTTTGTTGTATTGAATTTCTCACAATGTAGCCAAACTATCAATTCTTAATTTTTCTTCTACGTCCCACCTCGGTTTTCTCTTGCTCATCTTCCTGATTCTCTTCGGTCTTGTTTAAATGGACGACACCAAGGTTGTGGTCCAAATCGAGGTCAGCATCTGGAAATATCTTTACATCCTTCATTCCATTCCTAAATCGCTGTTTGACAAGGATGTACTGTAGTCTAGTTGGTACCTGCTGATGTCTCCTGGGTCCTTCCATGTGTATAGTTTTGTCTTTTGTTTCTTGAACCAGGTGTTTGTTAACACCAGGTCATTCTGATGGCAAAATTTGATGAACATCTGCCATTTGTTTCTCTTCTCAAGTCCATGTGGCCCTATAATCTTAGACTCCCGTCCCATCTTCAACCACACAGTTCCAATCATCCATGATGATGGTGTTCTCTTTCCCTCTTCCTACATTTTTAATAATTACTTCAATTTCATAGTATATTTCTTCTACTTCAACATTATTGTGGTCAGTTGTTTGCACGTACACTTGTACACTATTGCTCTCAATCTCCTGGTTCAGCGTTTAATCTCACTATGTGACTATCATTATTTGATGAAGAGATAAAGATAAATATATGATATTGAAGATCATAATTGTCTATAGGGTGTTTGACTGCGGTTTTAAAGTAACTTTATAAATATGAGCTTAAGTTTGACACAAATTTAAAAATATAGTTATTTTTAATGCTTAATTACAACCCAAATTAAAGCAATTCTTTTAACAAGAGAATTTTATTTTTAATCTGAAAAAAATAATTTAAATCTTAATTTGTAAAGGCCTACACTCCTTGGACCATAAATTGGTGGTAACTGACAGCTAGCAAAAGTTACAAGATCTACTCTCATGTATCCATTCATTATTTACCTAGTGATCTGCAAGACCTTGTGTTTGGCTGCTGTCACTTTTGGCAGTCAAAAATTTTCATAACAAATTTTTTTTAATTACTTTTTTTCTTTAAAGCACTTTTACATCAATTATTATGAACTTAGCAAAATAACAGTTGCGTGTGTAGTTCACTTAAAAATAATTTACAAATGGGAGCGTATGAAAGGCTGCCTTCTCTTCATAAATGTAAATGGTGAACCAGATACAATCTGTGTTCATGCACTTGTGCTGACATAGCCTGATTTAAAAGATTTATTATGAAATTAATAGTTTATATAATGATATAACTCTATAAGGAAAACCTCTTTTCGCTTAATGAAATTAATAGTTTGTAACTCTTACTCTGAATTTTAATTAATTAATTTATTTATTTATTTTGGTGGCCACTTATGTGTGAACATAATTCTTTAGAATAATTTATTAGGGCTACTTATTATAATATTTCTTGTTGACACAAACATGAAACAAAAAGCATAATAGTTTTATATAAATATATTATAATATTTTTACAGTAGCCCGATGGCTTCTTTGGTGCTGACTGACAGCTCACAGCTGACTTCTAACAGTCAACATTTAGGTATAATACATAAATTTTGACCGTCAGAAGTGACAGCTGCTAAACACATGTTTTTGCAGATCATATAGTTCGGCGTAGGGATACATAATTTTATCTGGTAACTTTTCAAAGCTTTTAGCTGTCAGCTGTGAGCTGTCAGTCAGCACCAAAGAAGCCACGGGGCTACTGTAGTTCTTTCAATAAGTTATTATTATTATTATTATTATTA
>CABFOV010002343.1:77118-87754 GCA_902141375.1 Timema poppense | reverse complement strand
CTTCTCTAAACCTTCCCTCTAATAACTCGAATGTTGAACAATAACGTTCATGTAGCGGTTAAATGGACAGCATTTGTCAAAACATATTTGTACTTGTCACCCCAAATTGGTATAATCCCCTAGCTTATGAAAACAGCCGTTTGGGAAGGTCGTGGGTTTGATCCTACAGCAAGTTATTTTTTGGGTAAATTTTCTGGAAAGGATCGGTATTATTTGCACCGTGTCTTATGGTCATTCCTGCTATGTGCAATGCTAAGAAGCTGTGTGGTGTTAGGGGTTGCTAGATATTGGATTTTATTAGCCCCCTGAGTTCGGCATGTCCGGTTGTACAAGCTGGAGTGATAATTAACGGGATTTAACAGGCGGGTGTCGATTCGTGTACCTCCAAGGAGGTTAATGAGCTTGGGTCTTGGGGGGCGGGAGAGGGGGTGTGAAGTAGTACCAGAGGCAGCAAGTGTGTCGCTGTCTATCCTTGGTTCATTAACGACCGGTGAGCGAATTCCTGAGCCTTCGACGATTGTCTCATTACCCGCAGTGAATGACCGGCAGTCTACAGGTTAATTAGTCTGTAAGGAGCACAGATGTTTAAATTTAACATTTGTTTTACGACCTTCACGGCTCGGGGGAATTTGGGCAGCGTGAAGAGAGGGGAGGGAGTGAGGGAGAATTCAAGTGCTTATGACCAGCAGTCAGTGGAGGGAAGTGAAAGGTATGGGTCGGCCCTCGGTCGGCCGTTGACACTTTCTAGAGAGGGATCTCAACTAGCACCGCGCGTCCCCATTGATGCCCGTCAATGTTTATTCTACCCCGACAGCCCTAGCGAGAGGTTCTAATAAATACATTTATGAATAAAAACTCCAACACCTCTATCCTACCAATTAATTAATTAACAATAACCAATTAACAATAATTAATTAACAATAATTAATTAACCATCATTAATAATTAATCATCAAGAGCCAACATGTCCTGGGTTGGGAGGCTAGAGGGTGATAGAGGGAAGAGTGGGAGGAGGAGGGGGAATCAGTGGAAAGTAGGTCAAGGGGTGGGGGGAAGGAGGCTATTTATAGCAGCCAATCAGAGAGCGAGGAGGCTGGGTCACGTGACCAATTTCACCCAATGAGGGGGCTGTACCCATTAATCAGTATCACTACTATTACTAGCTGATTAATACTTTGATATTAAGAAATCATCATTCAACAATGTGACGAATAAATCTGAATAGACTTAAATGGCAATAATGACAACAATAGCTAGAATAGCTCAATCCAAAACTATTATTATAGTGAGGATCCTAAAGAATATCGCTTTTGATTAGTCAATAATAAATTAATATAAGCTCTCAAAAGAAAGTTATCAAAGTTCATTCAAACCTACTAGCATAGTACAGCCCTGATGAGATTCAACGTGGCGCTTAAGACAACTATCCATACTTTAGGACACACAGCAACCATACTAGTACAGTCATTCTCAAAATATAATACCTCAATATCCTAGGACACAGTGTCTGGCAGGCCTTCAGGCAATAAAAATAAAAAGGATTACTATTAATAGGCAACAAACTAATTGAGGCCTAATTCTAAATAACTAAAGGATTGATTCCTAATTAGGACCATACTCCGCTAAATAAACTAAATAGCCCTAAGTACCAAGATAGGAATTTTCCTATTATCCACTGTGAATCTTAAAACAAAGAAAGTCCTTCAAACTATCGAAGGAGAGTTCCCCAATTAGAAACATGAGTTTAATAATATTATAGACTATAGTAGCAAGTCTACCTACAAACTATTAGTATTTAATCTATTAATCTAGAATAAATATGTAAAACCTCAAATAAACCTCCCTCCATGAGAGAAAATTACATCTGTAGCAAGCTGTTAGCTTAGAGAGCTCTAATACAAACACATAACTTTAGATAATAGACGACGCTTGAAGATGTAGACTAACATGCTATCTATGCTGTCTTGTCCTCACTGGGGAGACTCGCGTTGGGTGAAGTCTTTCTGGATAACGACGTGGATATAAGGTGTTTAGCTTAGCCCAGATTGATCCTCTCGGTCTGAGAGTAAAAAATGCCATAATCTTACATTCTTACATCGGTGACGGGTATATATAGTACTAATGGCCGTGAAGGGAGGGGAGGAATATGGGAGGTGATCTAGGACCATCTAGAACGTAGACATCCCAGTACTGTTGGAAAGGGAGAAGTTCCGGTGACGTCATATCCAGTTGACTGGTAGCGTCGGAGAGAAGATCGGCTACTATTCTGCGCCTGCGCAGTTTGAGTTTCACTTCAGCTCCAAGCGACACCGGTTCTAAGCCCTGTCCGGGCAGTCGTAATTCAAGCCGGGCTTGTTGATACAGCACTTACTAGCTTTGAAGCCGCCGGTTCCGTGTGCACGTAGTTATCAAATCCCCCATGAAAACAAATATAGCACATACATTCATAACATTTTATATGTAGAACACAAGAGTCAAATAGTGGAGTTGAGGGTAGACATTGAATGTCGAAAGTGTGTACTCTTGTCTAAGATTTTCTTGGGCAGTGATAATTCATTTACCATGGTATAATAGGTGATCCACGGAATGGTATTGGGGTGGTTTACCTGCTTGAGTTTGTCTTGGGCAAGGTTCAGCTTGATAGTACACCTGATCGCCGTCTCAATCCGTGGTCAGGTCCTTTTCCACTTTTTTGCTATAATCCAAAGACCAAAGGCCTTGATACATATGGTGTTGGAGCCTCGCATGGCTGCTGGGCCTGTATTAGATATCATGACTTATACAGGCGTGACCATACTGTCACTGTGGGAACGAGGCTTTATGCCTGAAGCTGTCGTTGCACTATTCTTCTTCTAGGCTTCACCAACTTGCCACAAGTCCTGGGAGATGCGCTCTAATTTTCCGTGATGCCTTGAATTCGAGAGTTATGTCGTGGAGTGAATTGGTAAAGCATTTCATCTTATGGGATGTGACATTCATACCCACCATGTTGACGGTGCCAATTTATAATGTCTGGGGAATCTTAGTGTTCATAATTTCCTCCACGTTTTATCCTAAGCATGACTTAAGGAATGTTTGATAAATCCAAGGCCTTAAGGAATGGTTAAAGTTTATGAATTTGTTTAGCGTCATTTAAATGTCATTAGAAATAAGTTTTAGTAGTAGCGTAGTATATTGTTCCCTTATGATTAGATCACGTTAACTAGTTCATATTTTAAAACACATATGACCGATTAAGCTTTCAAGATTTCACTACGCCTAATATTTTTACAAAAAAATATTTAAATCTTAAAAGCCACTACAATTCATAAATATATTTACCAATAAATTATAAAATACATGAAAGCTACTCTACAACGCATCTTGATCTTAAAATATTTTGAAAGCAAGTACAATTACGGCACCTAGCATCCAAAATATAAAATTAGCACGGGTATAATTAATGATAAGTCATTACACTAATACATTTTGATTAGGAATAGCAAAAGGTAGTTTTAGGCCAGATTTATATTTACTGCTGTCCCTCCTTTTCTATAAATATATTAATTATATCCTATCCACCAACGAGCTTACTTGGCAATTAAACTAAAAGTTTGGTGATAGTGTAAATTTGGCCAAGAAAGTTCGATAAAGGATTGTACTGAGGAAAATATTAAGATCTATAAAACGATTTCAAACTGCTATGCTCATCAAAATTACCTTACTAATTNATATCCTATCCACCAACGAGCTTACTTGGCAATTAAACTAAAAGTTTGGTGATAGTGTAAATTTGGCCAAGAAAGTTCGATAAAGGATTGTACTGAGGAAAATATTAAGATCTATAAAACGATTTCAAACTGCTATGCTCATCAAAATTACCTTACTAATTTGAAAAAAAAAAATAATAAAAAAAATAAAAAATCTGTTAGTTGTGTAGATTAAATTATTTTTTTTATTTTCTTTATTTAGCACCGCGTCTTATTACCCATTCGGATTGTACACTTACGTACTAGTTACTCTAATGGGTTAGGAATTGGGAAGGTTGAATTTATAGGAAGTGAACCCGCATTTGCGTGGATGGAGAGTGGAAAACCATTTAGGAAAAACCCCTGTTCCCCTGACCAAGATTTGAACCTCGATCTCCTCGTCCTCAGCAATATAGCTAACACGAGACTAGCGTGGTGGCTAACTACGCCACTGAGGTGGGTAAATTATAATTAAAAGCGGTGAATAAGATGATCACATAATAATGCGCTATTTAAAGTGAGTAATTAGTTTGTATTCTAGTTGTATTCATGTCACACTATGCTTCAGATTTCTAATATCCCTTTACAGTTTATTTAAGGAACTCTCTTACAGTTAGGAAATTATACTATTTGTTATTCATTAAAATAAATTATTTTTTGGAGGATTTAATTTAAATAACTTCAATGGATTTTAGATTTAATAAATAGTCTCCTCTGTATCAATTTAGTATCTACACTTACTAATATTTTTTTTAGTTTATCTATAATTATTGCTCTTTCTTTTGTAATAATTCTATATGCTCGTCGTGTTATGTATTTTTCATTGTTGGCTTGTTAAGGTCTTGCTACTGTTGGCCAGCACTAAAACAAAGGACATTGAAATTTAAACAGCAAGAACTAGAGTTTAAACCTTTTTCATGGTTGAAAAGTATTTTTTATTATGAATATAAATAATTAAACAATACTATCGATTCTAACCTATAGACCTATAACTAATTTTGGTAGTAAGCCTATTTGCAATCAGTTTGTCAAAAGTATTAAGACTCACGAGAAGTAAATTCTGTTATCATTAGGTAGTGAGGTAGCCAATCTATTTCGGAACGTCTTGAGCTGCTCTTTCTGTTTAGTGTCAATGTGGCCTTCATTGTCCAGGTCCTGATAGTCTGCGTGCTTCTCCTCTAATCCTTCCCAGTCCCGTACAACGGCAAGGATGTGATGAGCAGTGCCTGGTGTTAGACCTCAATAAACAAATAAAATAAATTATCAAAGACACAACAATCAAAAGCATGTAATTATATTGAAATTTACTGCCTGACTATTGAGAATAGATATATATTTTCTAATTTATGATATATAAATTTGTTCTCAATTTCCAGTCATAACCCTAAACCTAGTCTATATATACCGTGTCCACGAGGTTCTTAGTTTGTACTCCATACTTCAAGAGAGATAAAACATCAAGTAAATGATTGATGTATTGACTGGTTCAACCTCGGTGGTCTTGGGGTAAAGTGATCGCTTCAGGATTCGATGTTCTTGAGTTAAAATCCAGCCGGTATTGACGGATTTTTCTTGAGCGATAAAAATCCGTAGCAATACTTCCCTTCGGAAGGGAAGTAAAGCCATCGGTCCCATGTTGATTGTTGTATGTAAAAAAAAACCTAGAAGATATTATGTTAAAAATACCTTTCCCGGTAAAATTGATAGGCATTTTCGCTCTCGCTCATATAAATTCTTGTGTGCTGAAATTATGGGTCGGTTCACAAAGCTAACGTAAAATACCTCAACTAAAGAAAAAAACTTTGTTTACCTACGTGTGGCGTGGTGTGTGACAAGGTTAGGTAGATCTTGTTTATACAGTACCTGTGTACTCTCCAGAACACTCATAAGCCAAGTATCAGTTGTAATACTATCTCACTGTTACTGTTCCTATGTGTAATTAGTCAACCAGGGACCAAGAAGCAAAGCATAATAGCACAAGTACAAATGTAATGTAGTACAAATGAACTAATGTATTAAAACTGTAAGCAAATCAAATATTTTACAGTTTTTATCGTTATAAAACAATAGAGATTGTTTGTAAAATATGACGCATTCCTTTTTATTTCTATTTAATTATAGAATACAATTACAAATATATTTAGCACCGCGTCTTACTACCCGTTCTGGTTAGACGCATGTTTTATTATTTGCTAAACAATATCATAAAGAAACGATAAGAACAATTTAAGATTATTTTCAGAACATTTGTTAAATAATTTAACCGAAAAATATTCACAGTATACAAACGGGCAGCTGTACCAAGATGTTGGTAGGAAGCCCATTTTAGAAGGCCTTATTTTGTACTAGGAACCCTACTGTATAGTACCCTACTATATTTCGGAATGATAAAAGGACTTCCAGAACAGATGTCCTACTAATATTCTGTGAGACCTTTTATCCTACCAAAATGCAACCATACAGTATGAAATAAGGCCTTCCAGAACTAACTTCCTACCAGAAATAGAGCATTCCTATAACATACTGTATATGCTATTATATGCGCGTGCTTCAACAGACGAGCTTCATTTTCACATTTAATTATATTAAAAAAAAAAAAAATGAAACGGATTTAAGAAAAAATTTATAATAGCTATTAATTAGTTTATTATTAGGCTGATTTTAAAGTAACTTTAAAATATGTAATCTAGTATTTAACATAAAGTAGCGGCAAGATTTTTTTTTTATGAACTGTCTCTCTCGTTATTTTCTTTCAACTTAACTGTTTTGTTATCTGTTAAAATATATATCTTAAAGACGGTGCAATAGTTTCTAATAATAGTGGGTATTGAATAATCATGCATTTATTTTAAATAACAAATTATTTCAAGATATATTTAAAATGAAAGTTTGGTGTTGAAACGGTCTGTTAAATTACATAAACAGGAGAAATGGCGGGTTTCCTGCTCGTGCGGTACTAAAAAGTAACTCTAAATCATTTAAGATCTAAACCCACATTTATTATAAACAGAATAAAGCCGGGGAATGCAGTTGATGATTTCATAAACACTGAGGGAGACTATGCCAGATACTATAAACTCGATGGCTCAACTTGCGAACGCTTATCGTGTTCGTGCACATATGACTGTTAATCTATAAATCCAACAAATAATAAACCTGATTCGGTTCTTGCATGGTCTAAGGCGTCACTCTAGCACTAGACTGGACTGCCAATGGCAGGGATATAGAGGTTCGAATCCCGGTCGGGTTTATTGAGGGGTATCTCCTCAATGGTGTTCCATTCTTCCTACACTCAAATGTGAGTACACTACTTAAAATTCAATTTTACTCACCCTAACACATTAGCGTAATTAGTATGTATGCGTACAACCAGAACTGGTAGTAAAACAAGGTGCTAAAAACAGTGAAGTAGAAAAAATTACTACTTTAACTACACCCACTTTGGTGTCTGCATGGTCTAGGGTGCTACTCTAGTAGTAGACTAGACTGTCGATGACAGGGAGATCGTGGTTCAAATAGAGGTCTGGTGTACTTAGGATGTTTTTTCAAAGTGGTTTATTAACTCTTCTGGATTTGAACCTATACCTGGAACTTTATGATTCTTTAACTTCTTAATGGCGTCTTTGACTTCACTAATACAGGGCTCTGAGACTAGTGGTATATATAGATATAACATGGTCCTATATTAAAACCTATTTAAAATTATTCATGCATATATTTATTTTATAGATAAAATAAACATTGTTATATTAGTTTAGTAAATATTTGGTTTGAAATCATAAGAGAAAAGTTTTATTTTAATAATTATTTCATACATGTTTGATGATTAATTATTTAACAAGAAGCCATTGATTGGCCTGTGGCTCTATGCGTCAATCCTAGAAAGTGAAAGAAAGATTAAATCCCTGACAAGATTTGCTATCAGCAAAATAAATATTTTCCTACGATACATATTTTAAAAGTCAATACTGTATTGATTTAAGAGCTTTTAATTTATTTCAAACTTTTCTATAAATATTATTTTACAAGTTTATCGATTAAGATTTTAATCTCGTACTAAGAATTCATTGTTACATAATAAAACCCAAAAATATAAAATAACTATCATATTACATGAAAGATATGCTCATAATAAGCAAGAACACTAATTATTTCATAAGACCTCAGGGGAGATAAATATTTACATGGAAATTAAACCTAGAAAGGAATTATTCACTTAAACAATTGGTTAATTGCCTTATCAAAGCTAAAACAATATATTTTAATTAAATCAATATTCAGGATATTGCGAATGGTTCCAATCTATGCCAAACTGTTTCAACATAATAAACCCACCTCTACATTAGTATGAGAGTAGAATTAAAGCAAGTTAAAATAAGAAAAATTACCCAAAGCATGATTGAACTGCCTCTCCAAGGCTGACCACGCCAGAGCGTGGTAAATGAGTGCCGTTGGAGAATCAATTTCATTGGTAGCTAGTTCTTGCGCTGAGCTTTGAATTATAGAGCTCAGCTCTTTCTGTGTCACCAACCATTCCTCACAAGTTATATCCCTAAAAACATAAAATAGCAATAACGTATCAATTACAATAACCAAGATGAGTTTTTTTTTTAAAAAAGAACTTTTTCGTCAATCTGATCACAATAAAACTCAAAATACAATATGTTTCCTCACATACCAATTCTCTCTAATAAGAGTTACACTTAGTAGTTTATTATCTATTTATAGTTTAATACTATGAAATAATCACAACTAAATACTTATTAAAACATAGCTTAATACTTTTACCAATATATCTAAAAGTAAAAAATAATATTTATGGTCAAACTTGATTATTTTATTCTAAGTAATAAGTATCCGTATTAAAAACAGTAATACACAGGCTATATCCTACATGTTTGTAAAATTAAAGGTTATTATTTAAATTAATCAAAACATATTCAAAATATAATAATGTATAGATGTTTTGTAATTACTTTGCCAGGACATGTTTGCTGATTTATTAGATTTGTACAGCCATTACTGTTTCCAGCCTATTTCCTTGGTCAGTTTTTTCTATTAGAGCCATCTAGGTCTATTTTCAACCACCGGCTTGCTATGCCTGTTATAGCTTCATATGCCTTGTAATCTAACTTAAGACTAGGACAGGCACGATATCTAGTCCCCGGCCGTTAATTTATCATTGTGAAAGGGTATTCCCATATTTTCATCAATGATACATTTTCGGTCATACCGAGAATCGAACCCGGGACCCTTAAGCTTAATATGCAGACAAGATACCGACTGAGCTAAATTATTGGCTTGATCTATTTAATGAAAGATAAAAATCAATCTTTCCTTAAAAACCACGAACAAATATAAATGCATTATTTAATTAGTTTTTTTTTTTTAATAATTAGATTAGTAAAATTTAAATTATTTGACGATATATTGTTAAATTATTAAAATAGCGTAAACTAGCACAGGTATTATTTGCTTGGTCTTAAAGTTTGTTAGTTTGTTAAATGTTGTTATTAATTGCTCATATATTAAAGACTAATAATTAACATGTGTTTTGATCATTTAATGATTTTTAGTTACAGAATATTAGTTGCGTGACTAGTTTTGATCCATCAAAGAGCTATAATGGTAAGCATACATAGCGACAGCAACCATCACCTGCATTGGCGGCCACATTATCTAAGGCGTTATTCTTGTGTTAGACTAGACTGCCAATGACAGGGAGGTCGAGGTTCGGGTTCCAGCCGGGTTTACTGATTATGGTTTTTTCAAAATAATTTTCCACTCACCATCCATGGTACACTTTCTCAGAATTCAACCTGTCTCATCCCTAAGCTCAGTAGCATAATTAGTGCATATGCATATAACCCGAACAGGTAGTAAGACGCCGGCCAAACAGTAGCCATTGCGTGCAGAATCTTTCTACTACGCAGCCGAACATTAAATTTCACAATCAGTTTTAAGTGAATTGCTGAATTATTAGAGTTATATTAGTTCCCAAATTTACTGAACCATATTAGGGTAGAGATCCTATTGCCAAATCATCTCAGAATGTGACAATACATAAGTCTTCAGATTAATATGTGTAGTTTAATATGTGTAGTGAGTAACGCATTGAGATTGGCCCATCTTCAGTTTGAATTTTACTATAAGAAATTGACAAAATAAAGTTGAAAATAGCTATAGGCCTATACGGAAACGTTTTCTCTTTGATTGTAGTCAAGAGAATTCATACTTTAAAAAAAAAATCTAGTTTACAAGTAACAGTAAGAACCGTCATGTCTTAGACAACCGTGGCATTCAAACTTATTCTCAATATTAAATTGCAAGTAGACCTATCAACGTAAGCTAGAGTTTAATTCCTCCAACTCTAAGTTACACATTCATACGAATTACGCACTATATTAAAATAAATATTTGGTACACAGAAAAACAAAAATTTTGTAATGCTTTCAAAATAAGTATTGCTAGATGATTTTCTACAAAGAATGTTGTACTCATCAAATAGTTTATCACTATCCATTAAAACATAAAGCACTGCTTAAAGAACTCTATATGTAGAACACAAGTGTTTTATTTGTAAAAATTGTTTCAAATTGGTACCTCTTATATACGATTTAGTTAAATGAGTTCTACACAAATAGCGCCACCAGTGCAACACACCATTTGACAAAAGTGATGGCATAGATTTCAACACAAGAGCCAGGACGAAGAAATACTTTTAATCATTTGTTGTCCGAGAGGATTAATCTGTGTTTTTAAAGGTAGGATTAGAAATATGGTAGTATAGTAGTACACCAATATTCCGACAAATTGAATAAGGGTATGCAGGGCCGCCCTTAGCAGACGTGGGGCCCTCTGAAAACTTCGTTTGCGGGGCCCCTAGTTATCGATCTCCCCCCCCCCCT
>CABFOV010002343.1:62239-76976 GCA_902141375.1 Timema poppense | reverse complement strand
CCCAAATTAATTAAAAACAATATTAAAAAAAAAAGTTACTACAGTAATTTGCACATACATACACATTTTTAGCCGTATAAGGTATTAGAAAATTTCCTAAAGGGTAGGCCTAAATTCTTGTAGTAATTAATGCTAGCAGCCGTGTTTTTATGCATATTAGGGTTGATTTCTCCCCAAACCTTCGTTATATTTTCTTCCCCAACGAACTTTATCTGTATTTAAAGAGCAAGAGGTGCCGAGTTTGAATTAAATCGGTTAATTCATTCAAAATTTATCGTGAGACATATCCCACCACAGACACACAGAAAAATAAAAATTGGTGGAGAAAATAACGGATAGCTCACTTCACTCTTTCAATAAATCAAACCACATGGTTATGTTTTTATTTGTTTGTACACTCTGACAATATTTTCTAGATCGCTTATGCAGGGAGTCTATTATAAGAGTGTGCAAGCAAGATTTTCCAGCCCAAATTATTTCCCCCCTCCATCACCTAAGCAAGCGTGGGACCCCCCAGATCGTGGGACTCTCTTCGGCCTCACCGTTCGCACACCCATAAGTGTGGTCCTGAAGGTATGTATTAAATTTTCAAAATGTCGCACGTTAGAGTATACATTAGTAACTAACACGTGTTAAAATTACATTTGTAAATATATTATTAGTCAAAACACTTACAAAGTGTAGTCTTAATCATTGGTAAGCTATTATAAGTAAAATGATTGTAATAGTCTTATCATGATATTTTAACTAACATAGACACAATAGAATTAAGTAGGCTCTGCTTGCTGTTATGGCTATAATAATGGCATGTCTGGGCTACATTAATCTAGTTCATTTTGTCGAAATATTAGCTGTACTAATGTGTCGTTTCCCAGGGAACGCCCTAATGTAATAATCGTATATCCCTTCCGTGTAAGCTCTTTCCATGTCCCGATGACATGATAGAATGATGGTAGAGATTATGACGGGGTAAAGCCAATGACGACCTTAACATAACTTAAGCCTAACTAACCAAACTCTGGTGACCGTTGGGGTAACTCCCCTTTCGGGAAAAAATACCCATGGTACCAGCCGGGAATCGAACCCGGAATCCCTAGGTTCCTAGCCAGGTGCACTAACCACTATATAGGCTGTAAATTAGTTTCAATAATTTGAAAATATATTTTTTCTACCACAAAATAATAAACTGACCATCAAAATTAAACTTTTAACAAACAAAGAATAATATTTGTCAGGCCTACAAAAATAATAGTTAGCATTAAACATTATATTTTCTCAAACAATAAAATAGAATTCCATGTAGCTTTAATATAAAGTTAACTTAGCTTTTCACAGTGCAAACTAAAAAAATCTTATAAAACTACGTTTTATAATTTATACTATAAAAATTTCTTTGATATTTTGTTGATAAACCAAAATATTTTGTAAGACACATTTTGATAAAATATTCTTGTAGTTTAAGTTTTATTTTCTGCAACCTTTATAAATTAGTTTTTTCTGTGTATGAACTACGTTTCGTTTACAAATTTGTGTCAAATATATATATTGAAAAATATAACATTCTTTTACTAATGAAATAATGTCTGGACTACTTGAGCTGGGTTTCTTAAGACTTCACCTATGATAATAATTATTTTTAATGCTATTTTTAAAATAAAAATACTGTTTAAACCTTGGTTGTTGCAAAACATAGTTCTCCTGGTCATTGCTTGTGTACCACGTGTCCAGCAATTCAGAATTGAGGCCATTACAGTTGGCTTTTGTACTTATACTCTGGAAACTGTCTTTTTCAAGGGTCAGAGGAAGAACATATGGCTGATACTTGTCGCCAACCAGACACTACAACACAAAATCAACGTTAACCATTATTGGCCGCACTTTTGAAGGAAATCAATTATTAAGTTGTTTTTTAAATATTTGTTAATGATTTATAGAATAATATTAGAAATGGTTATTAAAATATTAGCTGGCTATTGCTGAATACAAGGAGTCAAACCTAAATATCAATGGGTTTTTCATTTTTCCGGGTATCCAAATACATGTTCTCAATTATTACAATTTAGTTTTAATTAAATCAAAATATTCTTGCTTTTTTATTATTATTACTTAGGGTCTAAATCTGGATATTTAAATATACTTACTATAGCTACTATAATTACGAGACATAAAATGTAATAACACTAGCGTCTAATAGAAATAAAATATTCATGTCATAATGATAAAATAATGTAGAATCTAAATAGTTGCACAATTTATTTGTGAACCAAATAAAACATACATCTAGCTCCCTGACTGAGAGGGTCATGGCATTCAGTCCAATCGCCTGTATATGAAGACAATTAGCCACTCTGGTGGCACAGAGCGTTGCCCACGCTTCACCAATGGAGGGTGTTTACACGTACCCACAATGAGATGATGTGACATATTGAAGAAGGCGGTGGGAACCAATGGTAGTCTTAAACCTAACTTACACCTAACTAACTCCTAGCGACCAGTGGGATAATTCTCCTTAAGAGAAAGATACCCAAAGTATCAGCCGGGAATCGAACCCAGGATCCCTAGGTTCGTGGTCAGGTGCACTGACCACCACACCACGTGGTTATTTATCAAAATTCTCGGTTGTTTCAATAACCCAGTAAATAGTGTCAACATGATGGCAGGGGCTTTCTAGTTTATTTAAGGCTAGTAACGCCATCTATTTTGAAATATAAAAGCTCATATGTATCAATTAAAGGGCTAGGCACAGTATTAGCTTTACCATGTGTAGTAAAAAAAAACTGAATGATAAAATTGCTCAGCTTATATCAACATTCTGTCACTACAGTATAATACTTTACAAGTTTTGCAGAACAAATTATTTCAATAAATGAGATTGTGAAAGGCTTATTTGATAAATTGAGGCATAAAACTATTGATTGTAGTAATGGATAAATTCAACACAGAAGTTTGAGATAAAAGTACGGTTACAGCTATGTAAATAGGTAATAAATAATAATAAATGCATGTCGGCAGCATCATTACCCTATAAAGTCCGTACCACTGATCGTTATTGGGACCGGTGTCGTAGCGATGAAGAAATGTAGAACATTTAAGAACATCAAAGTATATTTATAAGAGAGTACCTATAGCAGGGCCCTACTAGGCCACAGTACTCTAAGGAATAATAATAATAATAACAACAACAACAATTGGGATGGTGGATATTATTGATTTCTGAAAAACATTCTATCTATATTTGGAGATTCATAATACCTAGAAACAGAGTATTATCAAGAAATCCCAGATTAGCTATCTATATATTGATTATTGCAAATAAGAAGACCAAACTCTTTTGACAACGGAAGTTTATAAATACTGCATGGAGTCTACTTACGATAAAGAAACAGCCCATGGATACTCGATGGCACTCCCCCAGCTCATGAAGATGATCAACAAACAATTCTGCGTCGTAACAAGGATCTACCGTGGTGCCATAGTGCATGTCCACAAGCTCAATCTAGGAAAATCAAGATCTAATTTTAAAATCATTAAAATAATCATCATTCTAAGCTCTATGCTTATTACAATAACAAATATTTTTATCGTTAGTTTGCTATAGGAGTTTCAAATGCTAGCAGTTATGATATGAAGTAATATTCAACAATGCGTTTTTACATACTTTCTCCATGTGATTTCTGAAACATTTCTTTTAAATTACCTTTTCATTCCTACCCTCATGAATAAAAAATCTTTGTACTAAGCTTATGAATAAAAAAATTCAAAACTACTTTGATTTGTGGTGGTAGTTTCATTTCTAAGCAACACATTTCCGAAAAAAATATTACAGTGGCAAACTTGAGTTATGAACTTTATGTTGACGGAATATCATTAATTTAGGTTAGATGCCTATGAGAGCTGATATTCTACATCCCATCTAATCATTTAAAGATGTGGGATGTGCAGGGAACATTTCAAGTGAATGTATTCGGAATTAGTATAAAAAATCACACATTTAGGTGTCCGCATGGTCTAAGGCGTTACTCTTGCAATATACTGGACTGCCGATGATGGGGAAATCGAGGTTAGAATCTCGATCGTGTGTATTGAGGTTTTTTTTCCAAAATGGTTTGCCACTCTCCCCCACGCAAATGTGGGTACAGTTCCTATGAATATAGCTTTCCTCATCACTAGAAACCACAAGCGTGATTAGTATATACGCGTATAACCCAAACGGTTAGTAAGAAGTGGTGCTAAAAAAAAGTATGAAAAATCCTATAACTGAGTTCAGTCAGTATAAAGTCTGAAATCTGATCTAAAGTTTAGATTTTGACACAAGAGGGAAGGTGAGGGGGGTAAAAATATGTCATTGTTAAATTGAAGTAGCTCCTATGCATAGTACGGTACATCATTAGCCTGGGGTATTATTTGAATTACCGGTATAGTTAATCACTATTAGCCACATTGTAACTAAAAGATTTCTCACAAACAAGCGTTCATTAAAATTAATCTGGTCTTAATTGAAACTCAATATCCCTGGTTGTACAGAACATATTGTGTAAACCACAGGACAAAGCATTATACTATTTTTACTATGATCAATGTTATTATTACGCCGTTTAGTGTAGGATGTTGTTATAAAGGTATATTTTATTAGTGCAGTTAATACAACGCAGTAATGACGTTGCCTAATTGGAGATTTCAAAGCTATTTTGCGAAATGGGTTGCATCTTAGCTTGACGCACCTGAGCTCTCTAAGTACTATCACACTTGGACACCAATGTACGGAATATAAATAAAGGAAAGAAAATGAGCAGGTCAACCTGCGAGGCCTTTTGTTTATCTACTGCTAACACTTTCCCTCTTCCTCTGACGAGTTTACACAATCACTATACTATTTGCGCCTTGAAAACATTGACACGCTTTTTAAAATTATCTTTTACTTGTTTCCTATAATAGATAGACATTTTCTATCAGGGAATCTTCATACTGACAGGAGTACAGGCCAGTTTCGGGACCAACACAAAAATAGCCTAAGTTGTAGAGGATTTATAAGAAATACATTTACTAAAAAAACTACTTCAAGTTAAAACATAATAATTGTATGACTGTAAGAATATTTTTAGCACTATCTTAGAATTTATGGTTTTTGTTTCAACGTTATATCTTTAAAACTCGCTGAATAAAACGTAAATACATTTAAATGAGAAATCCTATCTTGACCGGCCGTGACGTCACAGGTAGGCAACGTCCTCAAAGACAATCTACTAAGATAAAGATAAGGGGACTGTAAAGAGGAAATGAATCCGAATTAGTATGGATAGAGGATGGAAAAGAATCCCTACTGTACTTGGCCTGAATTTAGGCCATCTCTTGTGGTTGATCAAGTGAAGTGTGATTCATGTTTCGGCCATGTCGGGGATATAACTGGGGAATCTTCAAAAATTAGGTAGATTTAAATTTGACTAAGATGGAGTATAAAACAACGACTATCTAAAAACTAGATCTATTTGTTAACTAATGAACACACACACAGGTGACCTGGCGGTCTAGGGTTAAGGTGTCGGACTTCTGTGCTGGCGGCCGGGGTTCAATCCTCGGTCCCGGCACAGATTTATCTGATTACCAAACCCTTCCTTCACCTCTGACAAGACATCTTGTGAATGTGGGGAATGCCAGGCCTCCACCGTGGTTCGGATTCCACGTTAAACTGTAGGTCCTCCATTTCATCTCACAATCACCCTACCATTACACATTAGCGTAAGTGCGTATACCCCGAACGGGTAGTAAGACGCGGTGCTAATAATAATAATAATAATAATAATAATAACTAGTGAACACTATTATTTCTGTTTCTTAAAATGAATTTAAAGTTATTATTTAAACCGTATAGCTTTGAAATCGTTTGTGGTAGTCAGAACATTTTTGTAAAATACTCATTACTTTAAATATAACTAACGTTGATTTAAATTTGAAAATACTTTACATATATATCACAGTGCTAAAAATCAATTTTTCTTTAAACGTGTCTAAAGCTGCATCAAGTCTATCAAGCCGAACGTAAAGTTCTGTTTTTACTTGTGAACTTTTTTCCCGCGAACCGAACCTCACACCTTCTTGCAACCCATCTTTTGCATCAAAAGGCTATTTATTTCGGTGGATGATACACGCAATGGACAGTGAAAAATTAAAATTGGCTGCAATGGCATACATTTATTTACACTTAGCAACAAAGAAAATATGACAGCACAGAAGATGGTGGCAAACTGAAGATGGTGGCAAACTCAACTGTATTCGGAGCGAGCGGAATATGGAAGTAGTTTGCTTAGTGACTTTTAATTTCAAGAAATTAGTGGTCAATACAAAAACTTTACTTGAATATCACCAAGTGACTTTAAGAAGGTAGTTAATTTGATTGGGCCAAAGTGGCGCACCCAATAGGGGACAACTAGGACGGTTGCCACCACCACCCTTCCCCAGACCATAAATTATTTTTTTAAATTTTACAGCAAATAACCAGTCCTAATAGCTTCCAGAGGCATCCAATTTTCAAAAATTGGCCAGATTAGACCATATCAAATGGTTTTTAGGAGCGTGTAATTTTCATGTCTTCATGCAAAGACCATTCCAAATAGCTTCTAAAGTAACCATTTTTCAAAAAATTTCCAGGGGAAGACTAATTTAAATAGCTTCTAGAGGAAACTATTTTTTTTTAATTTCTGGGCAAGGATTACTCCAAAAAGCTCTTCTTCTTTTGTAACACCACGTATTACTACCCGTTAGAGTTGTAAGCTTTGAAAAGCTTGAATAATCTAAATTTTTAAAATTCTCCAAGGAAAGGACCCTCCGAATATTTTCTAATTGGATCAATTTTTCTTGACCTGATTCGGTGACCACATGGTCTAAGCCATAACTCTTATGCTAGACAGGGATATCGGGGTTAGAATCCCGCTCGGGTGTACTGAGGATGGTTTTCCACTCCCCCGCCCCGCAAATGTTGATACACTACCTCTAAATTCAACCATCCTAATACCTAATTCATTAGCGTAATTAGTATATATGTGTATGAAAGGCATGTTAAATTTGCGGCCCGATTCATGATTCCATGTGGCACGTGGATCTTTTGATTAGCCAACACACAATGTGGCCCAATCTCTTCTTTTTATAAAGTTGTAGGAATACAACATTTGAGATCAATGATATTTTTCGAACTTGCCAGACAGATTTCTCTTTTTTGTTAGTGACATACGTTTGTAACTTTTGCTACTACCAAGTAGTGATCTGAATCGCAATCTGCGCCCTACCCTTCATATCTTAAGGCCGTATCTTCTTTACGCAACCTGATGACGCGCTGTGCCTTTGTGATAGGGACCTAACTTTAAAAAACCTATCCATAACATTTAGGAATTGCACTTAAATAACACCAATTCATTAGATAATAAAACATTTAAACATGTGTTTTTTATTAACATTATAATCACTATTTTATACTTGCGATTTTTATTATTATTAGTTTTATTGTTAGTGGTAATGCTAAATAGCCCGGTATTTGTTACAGAAATCTCCGCCGTTGTTTTATATTTCCTTATATGCGGTACATCATGACTTTAAATTGTGATAACTGTAAATGCATTGCTTTCAATAGTATGTAAAAAAAAGTTCGAGTAATGTATTATAAATATAAAGTAGAACTTCTGTATGACAATAGTTTTGGACCAAAGCTAATCAATGATTAATCAAGAAAGTTTTGTTTATAATCTATTTTTTCTAGCCAAAATCAAAATAGTAGTTCGAATATTTAGGTGAAACACACTAAATATTTCCTACAACAAAATTAAAACCCAAGAAACTATTCTGTAACTTTAAAAGTGACGTGTTTAAAATAATCAAAATTATACTGTATCAGAACTCACCTCTAAGCCCATATCATCATAATGGCTCTGAAGCTCTGGGCCAACCATCTCCAACAAGTGGCGGCGTTCCTCCACAAAGTCTGCAGAAATATAAAGACAACTACTTCGACAATAGTTCCTAGCCAATTTGGCTTATTATTGTTTATAAAACTTACAGTTGGAGAGATTAGGAATGAAAGTGTACTACACATGTTTAATAAAGTATATTAATTAACATTAATACAGTCGAATAAATTGTTTACTGTGTTCCATGCCTTACTACCTTCCCGGTCTGTATGAATAGGTATATTTACACTAAAGGAGGCCTAAAGACGAGGAAAGTAAAATATAAAGGTGATATACAAGCATGTTCGTTGATAGGAAACGTGGGGAACCATTTAATAGAAGCTATTTTGGTACACACAGCCAGTATTAGAAACTATAACTTCCTTTAGTCGAAAAATCAACTCACATGAGACAATTATTTCTCTGTTTACCTACCGTTAGGCTAAGGATATGTTCTACAATAACAATTTAAAAATGCAAAAGAAAGTATGTTTACTCAATCGATATTATTTATTCAAAGCAAAATACATCAATGAAATTCTTTAATAATAATAATAATAATAATACTCCCTTCAGTTGCCACATGGCTTAAGGCGTAGCTCTCGTTATATACAACGTGTATCTAAAACATTGCATCAAACTTTGGCAGGATATTCCTTGGGTGAAAATAGAATAATTCACATCAGCAAACTAGGGTCCATCTTAAATATTAAGGGTGGTATTCACCCCTAAAGATAGAGCTAAAAAGGACTGTTGTGTGAAATATTATGAAAACTACTTAGGGTATTACAACGAATCTTTGTATACTACTTATTGAAACCTTGATTATTAATCAAATAAATGTGCTGTTTTCGTTACCCACCCCCATCATGTAAAAAAAGGTGGGTTGTAACACATTTTCTGCAATAAAATATGTCAGAGTGGGTATTACTAATTTTGATTTAAGATTACCAAACAAGGATTAGAAATTAACAAAAAAGGTGTCTTGGAGAAACGGTCTAGCTTTCCCCGTTTCCGAGATAATCATGCATGTTTGATTTCAAAGACAAGTGTTAATTCTTGCCAGGTAGGGAGCCTATATGGCTGTTGCGTGGCCACCACGCTCTCCTTACCTTAATACGTTAGACTTTTTCTGTGGGGTTTTTTCAAAGCTTTGGTGTACGAGACAGCCATTGAATCCGAGGAAGACCTGTTAGCCAGGATAGGTGCTGCATGTGATTAGGTTCAAGAAACACCACGTGTTTTCGAAAGATTACGCAAGTCATTGATACGCCACCTCAATTATTGCAATGACGTTAGGGGACGCCATTTAGAACACTTGCTATGAATCTGATTTTGAAGCTAGGAACTAAAACATACAAGAACTACAATTAATATTTCTTAATTTAGCTTTCAATACTCGAGTGAGTGTAATGATTAAAATCCCACCCAAGTGTGAACTGTGTAAGCATAACTTACTAATGTGATAAATAGAAACACATCGGAGCTTATGAAGAAGGAAAAGTATCTGAGTTTCTCCATCATTACACACAAACCAGCCTTGTTTACCAAATGTACGTGATACATAGTCACACGTGCCGGTAAAAATGGTTAAACAACTGCAGTGCGAAGTAACACTGCGATTCTGGTTGCCTACCTGGCAGGCATTTACACTTGTCTCTGAGCTCAAACTTGTGTGATTATCTCGAAAACGGGGAAAGCTAGACAGTTTCTCCAAGACACCTTTTTTTGTTAATTTCTAAACCTTGTTTTGTAATCTTAAGTCAAAATTAGTAATACCTACTCTGACATATTTTATTGCAGAAAAAAGTGTTACAACCCCCCCTTTTTTACATGATGGGGGTGGGTAACGGTAACAGCACATTTAGTTTATTAATTTCCAAGGTTTCAATAAGTAGTATACAAAGATTCGTTGTAATACCTTAATAAGTTTTCATAATATTTCACACAACAGCCCTTTTTAGCTCTATCTTTATGGGTGAATACCACCCTTAATATTTAAGATGAACCCTAGGTTGCTGATGTGAATTATTCTATTTTCACCCAAGGAATAGCCTGCCAAAGTTTGATGCAATGCTTTAGATACACGTTGTATAGAATTCGGCGATAAGATATCGGGGTTCGAATCCTAGTTAGATATAAAAAGTTTGTTTTTCCTCAATGGTTTCCTACTGTCACTCCACGGTAATGTGGGTACATTTCTTCTTAGTTCCATCTTACTCATCCTTACCGAAACAGTTGAAATACGCTGATAGCCCTAAACGGATGGTAAAACATGGCGTAGAAAAAGAAATTGTAATAATAATTATAGGAATATAGTTCAAAAGTGCAATGTCTTAATTCAAATAATAAATATGAATGAAAATATTTATAATTGTTGGAAGATTTTATATAATTCCATATTCAAATAATAAAGGAGTGTTTCTTAAAACAAAAATGAATAATACCGTGAAGTAGGGGTGTGCGGGATTCCCATGGGAAAAAATATTTCCCGTTTCCGACCCGGTAATCGGGAAACATATTCTGTAATCCCGAAAATTTCGGAAATTCGGGAATTGATTTTTTTCCATATTTAATTTACTTTTAAACTTGCTTTTCATGTTTTCTTGATTATTTAAATATAAATATGTATATCAACCTATTCTAGATGTAAATTTAGATTTAATATGTGTTTCAAAATGTTTATAAGTTAAGTAGCCTAAGCTATAGCAAAAGTATTAAAAATTGCTGAAATTTTCAGCTTTATATATATTTGTTTAAATTTCCTCTATTAGGGCCTATGTATTGATTTATCAAATTAAATATTGTCAGTGTTTTAAGGTACGTAATATTAGCTAATTTATAAATAATTAGTTTTACATTTCTAATTCCCATTCTCGTCTTGAAGTAAGGTATTCTAAAATTCCCGTTCACGATCTCGTCTCTAACAAAAAAAAATCGATCTCGCACACCCCTACCGTGTAGAATTGTGTAATTTGTAGTGTACCTGCTAACTATGAATATTAGTTCTCTCGTGATTTCCCTTACAGCAAATATTTAAACTAACCTCCTAAAATTGCATATTCTTAATTGGTTTTATTCAGGAAATATAGAAGCGTAAGAATGTATATTAAAAAAAATGAACTTTTTCTATTTTCTAACTCATAATTAATGACATTTTTTGCTTACCAGTTCTCGTGGAGGCCACAAATATCTTGGTAATCTTAGGAAGAGGCAGCTTGCGAGCACGCGATTGTCCTTGTAAAAATTCTTTAATCTTATCTTCTGACGTCATGCTTGGTAAAATTTTCCTTTCTTCTCTATTGATTCGATTAATTAATTTTGGTTCAAGTTTAGATATTAAATTGTTAAACTAATCTCAGATGAGGGCAATACAGGTATCATCTCATGTGATCGTCAACAATATCATGGAAATATCAGTGATTCCGATCACTGCTTGGTAAGTCAAACCAGTTGATGGACATGAAACTGCAAGAACCAACAAAATATCCCAATCAAAACACGGGCATGCCAAAATTTTCAACTTCAGAACAGAAATATTTAATTTAAAAATGCTAAAATATTAATTGTGTCTATAATTTGTCACTCTGTGTGAAAAGAACGATAAATTTAATTTTCTTATAAAGTTTGGTAAAATAAATTTATATCACATTATGTTTGAGCATAGAAACAGTTTCATTTGTTGTTTTAGATAAATTAATTAAGTATAATTACCAAAAAACAAATTAACGTGGGGATGTAGGGAACGTGAGTAAGTGTTTTTTTGCATTTTAGACTGTGCTACATAAACTTTGCAACGTAGATTATTGCATCTACTTTCCTTGGAGTTAACTCCTTGAAATCTAATAACCTCCTTAGTCACGTTTTGGTTTGTACCTGTTAGTTTTATTCGCTAGAACGTAGCTTTCCAGAAAGACCCTCTTTCATTTGATGACCTGATTCATTTTTTAATCTGAACAAATTTCGAAGCTATCGTGAAAACACAGTTACAGTAGTCACTAAACTTTTATATATATATATTTGAGCTTATCAAAAGTTTAGTTTCTCTTAAGTAAGCAGTGAAAAGATTCTGAGAGACTTTTATAGTTATTGCTTGCCGAGTGGAAATAGTTTAATCGGTCAAGGTAAGATTGTATGCTACCTTTTTGGCTAAACTGAGTGTACATTTAATAGAACTATGATATATTTATTATACTAGAATCCATTCCTTGTTTTATCTCTAAATTACTTTTCATATGAGTAAATTACTTCAGGACTGTTTAGTAGTTTTTCCAGTGGGTCTTGAGACAGATCATTATTGCAATCTGTCAGTTGTTTATGGAATATTTTTCAATGTCAAATAGTCTGCAATCCTCGCATTATTCTATAAATATTTTGAAATGGTAGCGCTCAAAGACAAGTGATAAAAGGATGTGTATGTGTTTGCATCTGTTGTTATGTTTTACTTTAATTAAAACCTTGAAGTGATCCAGAAGCTACATGTTACTTTCTGTAAGAACATGATCTTTAATCCTGAGACGTATATAAAATAACTAAGCGCACCAAAATAATATTAGCTTGTTGTGAAAAGAATAGAAAAAAATGAAGATATTAACAAAACATTTCCATGCCTTTGAAATATTAAGATTTGCCCCTTATATTATTAATTATATTTTAGTAGACAGTCATAGGATTAAAACTTTATACGTTTCAGGGAGTCCGCGTCTTGTTTTAAACATTATAATCTGTGTATCCTCAAATTTCATTCAGGGAACATAATTTTATTTTGAAAATATGGTAATAGAAATTTAATAAATATTACCTATACATACCTAATCACGCCATTCCCTTACTGGGTAGACAAGAAATTGTGCATATATCTCAAAAACTCCCTACTTAAACCATCCTCATTAACTTTCTACACACTTATCTATCCTTGCATACTACTCCCTTCGCTTCAACTAGTTCCATACATTAAGTCATACATGCTCTTTTATTCTTAAAACTATAAGTGTTTATATTTTTCACACATTCGTCTACAAGATTTAGCCACGTCTTGCAGGGCCTACCCCTTCCTTTTTATCCAAACACTCTACCTTCATATACTTGATTCGTCACTAGATCTACACTCAACCTTTCAACCTGTCCAAAACAATGTAAGACTCTTCTTTCACATTGAAGTATTAGATTCACTTACAAATCCCACTCCTTCAACACCCATTCATTACTGAAACTGACCATACGAGTTTTTCCATAAACATTTCTTAAATATCTCATTCCAACCGCATTCGCCTTGCTCTTGTGTTTCTCCTGATAAACTCACACTTCACATCCATAAAACAATTATGGGTAGCATACTTTTATATACTGCCATCTTTGCCTCTTTCGATGCTACTTCATTCTCTGCATTAGTCCACATACATATATCACTTATTATTTAATATGTATAACAATTACAGTGCGCAGCAAAAGTAGACTGACATGTGTTGTTTCTCTGTTTCAAGATAAGTGGAGGTGATGGCGGGTAATTTTAATATGGAGGAGAGGAAGTGAATACTCAGAGTATTGGAAAAGCGGAAACGCGGTGGCAGTGCGGTCACCTTGGCACGAAGCATTCAACAACCCCCACCCCCAAGTCGTCAGGCCATTTACATTTCACGTGATAAGTTCGATGCCACGATGATGTTCACAATACCACTAAAACGGGCCACCCACGGTCAGTATTCGCATGGGAAAACCAGATGTTTGTCGCACAGTCGCTTGTAGCAAGCCCGAAGAAGTCAGCCCGCAGAGCCTCCATGGAGTTAGGGGTTTCGGACAGGTCACTGCTTCGCATTTTGAAGACACTGCATATGAATCATTATTGGCCAAGACTAGTCCACGATCTGATAGATGACAACCCTGACAAATGCATGCAGTTTTGTGAAATACTGTTTAATGAACTGCAACACACTGACATGCTCCACAAGATTATTTGGTCCGACGAAGCGTGCTTCAAATTGTCGGGATATGTCAACAAACACAAATGTGTGTTTTGGAGTGACAATAATTCGCACTTGTTTATGGAGAGTGCATTGAACCATCCTGGTATCACTGCCTGGGGACGCTTATCTATCATGTGCTAGTGTCATCGTTCCAGTTTTCTTTTCTTGTCATCAGAGTGAACCACCTGCAGATGCTTCCAACCATTGTTGTGGCACAGATCAATGGGCGACTTGACGTTTGTACGTGTGTACCTGGACCAGGAGCTTCCTAACCGATGTATTGACCTGCGTGGGAGCGTTGATTAGTCTACTCGGTCCCCTTACCTCACCCTGATGGAATTTTACGTCTGGGGTGTGATGAAAGAGAAAGTGTTTTCCAGGAAACCACGTACCGTACCAGATTTGAGCCAGTACATTATAGAAGCGTTTCATGAGATTGAGGTGACTAAATAACTGTGTGAGACTGTGTCTGAATGTTGCAGACCGTTTACAGTACTGTGTTAATGCTGAAGGAGGACATTTTGAACATGTCAAACAGTAAACATCTCTATAGTACAAATATATTAGTGTAGTGTGGTGTAGTGTAGTGTAATGTATGTGTAACAAAAGAGCGAATGATGTTGGCTATGTAACGTTTAAGACTGTAGAAACAACAGTAGCAAGTGTTAAGTGTACTTTTACCACAGTGTTCACTGTACAAAATAAAATGTATGTATGTATGTATGTATGTATGTATGTATGTATGTATGTATGTATGTATGTATGTATGTATGTATGTATGTATGTATGTATGTATGTATATATGTATGTATGTATGTATGTATGTATGTATGTATGTAT
>CABFOV010002343.1:33012-57364 GCA_902141375.1 Timema poppense | reverse complement strand
CTTAACAATCCCAATTGACATCTGAAATTAGAGTTTAACTGTAGGATGTAGATAATTATACTGAAAGTAGTCACCGTAGCTAATATTTTCCTCCTAGAACGCTAGTGGTTTTAGTTCTTATTCCTTAATCAGTGATAATTTAGAGAATGCCGATTACTATGAAGGAATCACTTTGTTGTTGTTCTGAGTACAAACTAAGCTATTAACCACTTCGTTGGCCACATTGACTAAGGTGCTATTCTTGCAATAGACTAGACTGCCGATGATGGAGAGATAGAAATTCGAATCCCGGTTGGATGTACTGAGAGTGGTTTTACCAAAAAGGTTTTCTACTCTCCTCCACAAAAATGCGAGTACATTTTCTATAAATATAACCTTCCTCATCCCTAAAGCTACTAGCGTAATTAATACATAGGCCTAAGCGTGTAAATTTCATCCCCACACATTAATTACTTTACCTAAACAATGGTAAGCAAAAACCATAAAATATCAAGTTTGACTGCTTATAACTAACTTGTGAACTGAAATAATTGAAAAACTATTTATAGCTTATAGTTATACAATTGTTAGCATTGTGCAATACAATTTTGATGAGCGAATGGCCTTAACCCGTCTCTAAGCTTAGAGCTAGGCACATTGTGTGTGGCCAGATAGGATCTAACCTAGGTCACAGACACCCCTATGTTACTTTACTTAAAACCCATTATAAAAGATGATCAGACTTTGAAGCTTTTTAGTTGCACGATTTGCCACTATATGAGAAAGCGTTGTGATCGTTGTGGATAGTTGTGACGTTTTATAACAACAGCTGTTCAGATTTATAAGATTTTATTTCTGCGCAATGGCTTCATATGTCAAAAATAAAAATAAATGTAAGTTTACAAATTGTTTTAAGACTGACGTGTCAACGTGTATACGCCCTCAAATTTCTAGAGACAAAATTGTGAGAAAAAAATACAAGAAAGATTTCTGGTCAAAAGAATTTTAGAAAAAAACAAAAACAAATAAAAGAAAAAAAAAATGGCCAAAATATATTCTATGGGAGTGGATTGTAGCAGATAGTGATGAAAGAATTTTGCAAAAGGAAATTGTGCGATTGTTTTTTATAATTTAAGATTAGTTTTTCTCTTAATTATTTACGCATTGGTTGATCAATGTTTACAATAAAAAAACTTATGCTAGATATCAGTTACCACCACTCCTGTGTCATTCTACTTGTATGTTTATTTATAATTATTATAACAGTGATTTTTCTACTGCCTTAACTTCAGGTATTATTTATATACCAAAGTAGAAAAGTTGATTTTTTTAAATTTGGGATGGTGCTCTAGAACTGATACAAGTAAAACACTGTATTTTCTCAAAACAATAAATCACTAAGAAATTTCTATTACCATTTATACTTGCAAGTAAACGGCAAATAAAATGATGCTATAATCATATCTAGGCCTATTTAATACGATTTGATTTTGTAATATTCAGACATATGTTTTTCTCACTAGAATCAAAATCTAGACGAAGGACATTTATTTGCACATGAACGGTTAGAAAGGTTAAGTAAGAAGAGGACGATGCTCAAAAAAATTACCCATTAATATTTCACTTATTTTTATTAATTATTAAGAATTTTATAGTTTTGTGTATCAGTACACTCACAAAGTAATGGAGAATCGATAGAAACAAAAAACTAAATTATTTGCATTTGAAAGTATTTGACACCATCACATTAAACAAGTAACACTATTTGTTTGGTTTTTTTAATGGCACTTGCCACAAAAGTATTAAATTATTCATATATGACTGAAACTGCTCACATCCTGACGTGTTTACCTTTCTTAATATGACTGTACTACAGCTTGGTAGTAACAATCGATATGTTGCTGCAAGTATTAGTACTACAGTAATTTAATTAAATCATATTTAGGGATGATAGGTCCTATCAATAATTGTCTTGGCACTTAAGTCAAATATAGTATTTCAAAAATGTATATTTGAAGGCGGGAAACAAACCTGGGACCATTATAAAGATGGAAATATCAAAGTACTATGTTTAAATCTCATTTTTTAAATAATAAAACTATATTTAAATTTTATAGACTGTATGCAGGAACTAAATGAGTAAAAGTTAAAGGTGAGTGGTATTGATTTCCCTCGGTATTTAGACTTCTGCATGAACGTACCCTCTAAGATAGCTAATTAACACCACTCATACTTTCGAATGTGAATTCATATTTTTTAATCCACTCAAAAATCACACTTCTCTTTCACTCTTCACGTTTGTTTATTTCATTCTTGCATTCTGCGTTATCCCTTTATTGAAGGAAATACTATAATTTTCGTATTCAAACACATTACCCTAAATGCTACTAATCAGGATTAAATCAAAAATCCCCTCAGATGCTATGAGCTAGATGTAATATTGATTGATGCCTTAGTCCCTTCATACATCAATCTATTTTTTAAATAATAATTTATAGCCATGTTTATATTATCAAATTTTACCAAACAAATAATTACCACGTGATTTATAATACAGTATTTCAAATTTAAATTATTTTAAATCAGTGAGCAAATGATTAATTGTAATATGTATTTTATCATTTGATGTGGGTTATTCTTTTTATTCACTAGTTATCACATTTAGGATAGAATAATTATTATCTAACAGTAAAATGTAAACTTGTAGGTTAAAACTTATCTTCAAAATTTAAATTGCGCGCGCGCTATTCCGCAATGACACTAACGCCATTTGGCTTCAACGTCTGATCACTGAAACTCGAGAGGAGCCAGACCCGTATATCTTTGACTCTGGTCACAGCCAAGGTATAATCCAGACCCACAGCCTACAAGTTAAAATGGCTGCGCTCATTGAGAAAGCTAATTCCTTCAACACGGGTTTTCTACGTGCAGTCCCAAGTGAAAACATCGATATCCAGCAGGCATTTTAAAAATCAGTTCACTTTAAAGATGGTTTTAATAAAGAGCAAACAAAAATTGCCTTATAGAGTCATTAAACCGGCTTTCACAAAGCTATGTTCAGGTAGCGGCTCCACCCCTTTTCTCATAAACCATCCCCCAAACATGTTTGCTCCAACTGCAAATTAGAAATAAAATGTCGATTAAAATTGTCCTTTTTGTGTTCAAGCTATTGTTTGCAAACTGTCTAATTGTACACAATCTTCAAATACCGTCAACTGGTTACTTGTCTGAAAATATGCTTCCTTGAATTCATCAGAGTTGAAAGAAATTTTATAGGTCAGATAATGGATCAGCATCTGTTAAACCCTTTTTAGTGGCCAAATGGTCAAAGGCGTCACTCTCGTGTTAAACTGGTCTACTGATCACGAGGAGATCGGGGCTCGGGTCTGCTGAGGGTGGTTTTTCATAAATGGTTTCCCTCTCTCCTTCTAACCAAATACCGGTATATTACTTCTTAAATGATTTCTTTCTTATCCCTACCCCACTATAATACTTATCATATAGGCATAGAACCTAAACAGGTAGTAATACGTGGTGATTTAAAAAAATATGTTCATTTAGCTAGGATCGAGCCCCGATCCATATGGTCAAAGTTAAGCTTACTAGTAATTAATTCTTTAATGATTGAACCATGGTCTTATAAGTCAGAGTTAAACACCTTAACCGTGGCTCCTTTCAGCATTGAACGCCAAACTTCGAGGACAAAAACAGAATTCTATCCTTGCATCCTGCCAGCATTAAAGACCAATATCCTAGTTTAGAGTCAGACGTACTATTCTTGCATAATGTCAGAATTGAAAGCCAATCCTCTAGGTTATAATAATAGTTTCTCCGTCTTTTTTTATCCAAGCCATAAATGATAAAAAAAAAACACTATTTTAAATTTGCCAATTTTAACTATCCTTGAGATACACACATATATTTGTTAGCAAATCTTAATATATTTTACATTTATTACTAGTTTCCTATAATTCATATTAACTTAAATGAGAATGTTCAAAGCATAGAAGAAGAAAAATGATTTAGTATTATTTAATTTAAGCTATGTATAGATTACATAATATGAGTGGAACTAAGCTCTTTATGTCGTTGCTATCACCAAAACTGACCAAAATTGTTCATTTATTATACACGTGGCTCTTAAATAGTGTACAGAAATATACCAGGCTATTATCTAATGATTAACTCTGTATGTTTCATGATTAATTGGGTTCAATTTTTTTTAACACCGGGTCTTACTACACTTTTGGGCTACACACGTGTGTACTAATCGCGCTAACGTATTAGGAATGTTGAATTTAAAGGAAATGCACCTTGTATTTGTGTGGAAAACCACTTTAGGGAAAAACACCCTCAGCACACCTGACTGGTACTCAAACTCGAATCTCCCCGTCATCGACATTCCACTTTATTCCGAAGCGGCGCCTAAGACCATTCGGCCACCGAGCCGGGTGGGACTCTATTGATTTGATCTTCAGATATTAGGTCGACCTTGGTTGTCTTGGGGTCAAGGGCTAGCTTCAGGACCTGATGTTCGTGGGTTCAAACCCAGCTGGGGTCGATGTATTTTTATAAGCTATAAAAATCCGTAGCATAGCTTCCTTTGGAGGTGTAGTAAAGTAGTCAGTCCCATGTCGATTTTGGCATGTAACAGAATCATTGAAGTTATGTGTAAACAAATACCTTTCCCGGCAAAATTGATAGGCCCTTTCGCTCTTGCTCATAATAAATTCTCGTGTGCTGATATAATAAATTGGTTTATAAAGTACACGTTAAATACCTCAAATATACTTTAAAAAAAGTAATAGTGCTGGAAAGATAGCATACTTACATCATACTCGAATTCATTATATTGTAGATCATATGTAAACAATTAACGATTATAAAAATCAACACTGGTTGATACTTGGAATTTAATATTTATTAATATTATTAGATTACATAGAAAGTGTTATTAATATTAGGGTAATCCTAAGTATTATTACTAAATTTATGGTTACTAGCAGGCCACGTAAAAACTTATAATATGGTTTGTATTAAAAATGGTAAAAACATTAATCTTTTTAAAATCATAATCTAGTCTTTAATTAATGAATAATAGAACTTTTGAAGAAAATATTCATATACCATTTACTTATAAAAGTGTCATAATTAAAGTGTATGATCTTGATCTGTATGTATTCTCTTCGTGAAACAAATCTTCTAGTTAATATTGAAAGACAAAAATTTTAAATCTATTGATTACATACCGTCCGTCATTCAATATTATGTCATCTATCATTTTTGCGCAAATGTTTGCAGTTTTCGTAAGCATCTATTTCGTTTATCATTCGCACAAATATGTTTTGATTCACAGCCACTACTATTTCTATCAGACCCTTCTCGGTCCATTTATTTTACAAATTAATTAACAAATTAAATATAGAAATTAGTTCAAATGAAAAACTATTTTATTAAAATATATCAAAGAGTGTATTTTAATATTTAAGTAACAAATATGTATTTGTTTTCTTAGGCAAAGGTTTAAAAAAAATCATTTTAGGTCGTGAAGTTCCGAACACCATACTTTAAATTCAATGATTAAAAACCACATCACACACAGCCAGGATTTGAACACCGGCTTCTTCGTCTTCAGCAAACCAGACTGACAATAATCATTTACTTGTTCACGTGTCTTTCTCTGCGGGTAATAAATACCATTACCTTGTATCATCGTGCGCGTGTATTAGAGTTTTATTTACAATTTAATCATTTTACACAAATGCCCGCAGCATTGTAAAGGATTTAATTAAGTGTAAAGTTAATACTGTTCACCAGTCAAGTAAAAAAGGATAATGAGTTGGACAAGCAAGTAGATAAGCTATGAACTGTTACACATTAAAGGAGAAAGATAAGAAGGGATGTTAAAGGAGGGTTGGAGCGGAAGGTTGGCTCAACAGCTTTGAAGACATCTATCGGTTTAGCTCGACCATGTTGCTACGAGGAATCAAATTCTAGAACTACAATTTAGCATAGGTCTTACAGAGGAATTGGACTTGATAATTATTTTCGACTCTCGTTTACGTAGAGGAGACTAATATAACTTTAAATAATAGCTGTAGCTCTTAGGTTTTTAAAACATAAAGATTAGACAGAAAATATAATAAGTGAATAGCTTCCTAGTACAATATTATGTTTCGTTTAAAATACAATAAAAAATCTAGTTTTTTCATAGGGTGAAGGAGGGGCTTGTAAAGATGAATAATTAATGTTTTAACGCAAAAAAAAAAATAGTCAAATAATCTTATTTGTTTAAGTAGATGAAGCCCACAAGTGTTGCGCAAACAATAATTGAACTTAGAACAGTAATAAAAATGTAGTTTTGTCATTGAAGTTTTAAGGCTCGTCGACACAAAATGGGCATTACACCTTAGTAAAACTTAGTTTTATTTTATTTTTTTACTTTTTTTAAATATGAAGAAATTCCCCTTATCACAAACATCTCTTTTTTAATCACACTTTAAGAATTGACGATTTCATGTAGTAGCCTATCATTATTTGCGCATGTTTTTATTCATTTATTTTTTAAGCTCCACATAAAGCAAACGCGGTGGCGCTTCCATCAACAACAAAACCATTATATGCAATATCTTTTCTGACGCCTTCCATGTTCCGTGTCTTTGAGTGAGCCCTAAATAAAACTGTTAAAGTGAATACAGTTGTTTGTTGAAAATATACACAGTTAAGATAAACCTATGTGCTCTAAGCTTATTGAAGGACATTTCTCCATTCGTAGATAATTTATGTGAAGACCACATTATTTAAGAGTATCTGCAAATAACTAAACAAGGTACATTTAAAAAATAGTAATAAATAAGACAAATATGCATTTTAATTTGTGGAAGATTATGGTGCTCATTTTTCTCAAATATATTAATATTAAACACTACGAAATATCCGATATTTAAAAAGTAAAATTGCTTGAGATTAATATGAGAGGTCCGAAATTTTAGTTACAAATATGTTTAAGGTGGGATGGAAGGGGACGCAAGAAAAGGGCAGAGTTTTTGCAGTTTTTATAGCAATTTTTTTTTTTGCTAAAATAAATAAAATATTGCTCTAATGCAAATGTAGAGTTTAATTTTCTTCACTTGTTGATATCAACCGTTCCTGAACATCCATCATAATCATAGAGACATTAGACGAGAAATTTTTTAAACTAAGAAAAAACATAATTAAAGTTCAGAGCACCTTTGACAGATATTAAAGAAATTATGAGGTCACCAAGTGAAGAAAGTTATATTCTACGTTTGTACTGGAGCAATATTTTATTTATTATGACCAATAAAGTTTTGCCATAAAAACTGCAAAAACACTGACTTTTTCTCACATCATCTTCCAGATAACCTTAAAGAACTCCAACAGCAGCTACCTGGGTAAAGGATTGGAAAACATCAAGTATAAATATATTCAACACACTCTGTAGTGACACAACCCTGATTTCCAAATTTGCAGCCGGGAGTGTCAACTTTTTTAAAAATAAGTTATGGTCATTCGACAATAAGAATCACTAAGATTTTTTTAGTCTATAACATCATGGCAGGGAATTTAACATATGTGGGGGAAGGAGGGGTTATCCTGTAAAATACAGTAAGTACTCGTAGCAATGTCTCAACCCATTACAGCAACACTGACCAGATAAGGGAGCCGGCATCCACTTTACCTAGGTGTGTCATTAGTTGGGATTATCTGACCCTCTGCGTCGGTCGGGCATATTATGGTCCTCTAGTCTGTATTGTCTCTACAATCAGTACAGTCAAAACAAGAAATTTCATGAAGTAGACATTTAAAATCTATATTTGCAATTATCAATTCGGACACATCATTAAGATTAACGAGTAGAGTTAGGTTGAGAAAAAAAAATCCTAAATAGTGACATTGTATATTACAAAGTGAGGTTAAATCGAACTATCGGATTATAAAAAGAACAGTTATTTTATATAAATACAAATTGTATAATTTTACCTCTTTTAAACTGCTTAGGGTGACCTGGCGGTCTAGGGGTAAGGTGTCAGACTTATGTGCTGGCGGGCGGGGTTCAATCCCAGGTCCCGGCACAGATTTATCTGATTACCAAACCCTTCCTTCACCTCTGACAAGACATCTTGTGAATGTGGGGAATGCCAGGCCTCCACCGTGGTTCGGATTCCACGTTAAACTGTAGGTCCTCCATTTCATCTCACAATCACCCTACCATTACACATTAGCGTAAGTGCGTATAGCCCGAACGGGTAGTAAGACGCGGTGCTAATAATAATAATAATAATAATAATAAACTGCTTAAACATAAAATAAAATATTCAACATATAAATTGCCGCCCTCCGGACGAATAGACGTATTTCTGATTTACTAAATGTTTAGGAGGCAGAAAAGAAAATTATGTTATTAGTTGTAACTGTTGTTCGGCTTAAATTGTACTCCTCTCATGTATGGTTATTTTTCCAAGTACACTTATTAATATATTGTTTTAGTTGCTGAAATAACAAACTCTAATTATTAAAAAAAAAGTTTCTTAGAGATAAGCCACTTTGTGTGAACGAAGGAGTGAACTTGTTAGGAGTTACGTCATGACTGATTAATCCTGTGAGAATGTTAGAAATGATGTAAAACACTTTCTAACTATATTTTTTGTAAACGAAAGAAAAAAAATATGTTTATACATTCCTTAAACTATAATAATAATAATAATAATAATAATAATAATAATAATAATGATTTTAAAAGTCAGAAGCAAAAAGGCCATTTTTATTGGGGGGTTTTTTTTCAAGAAAAATTCACACAACAACGAAAACATTAACTAGTTGCCTAGAGATTATATAAAAAGTTATATGTAAATAACAATTTTATAGTAAACTGATATGGAAAGTAATAGTAATTATTATTATTAACAAACTAACATATACTAAAAGAAACAAAAATAATTAATAAACTGATATGGAAAGTAAAATTTTTCTTAATGAATAATTATTGAAACAGAAATTGATATTCATTCTAGGTACAAAAGTGATTTATAAAAACACTTTGCTCCTCTGATCATATTACGGGAGTACTTCCTTGACAAAGTTACATGAGCTCTTCATATTTTGATTTAGAAATCGGTACACCTTCTTTGTTGATCAAAGTTCTAAAATTTCTTGTTTTGCCTTTTAAGCTGGATTGTTTTATAGGTTCCCTGAAAAGCTTTATCTCAAGTTACATCTTTTCATCGGAAAGCTATGAGTCTCCACCTGAGATACGTCAAACATAACCTTTGCTATAGCTCCTAGACTAAAAGAGATACAGACACCACGTCACTTTTTATTTATGTAGTATTGATAAGGAGGCATTCAAAAATGTATGTATATCAAAAATAGATTTTTCTGACTTACGTCCATTTGTCTGGAGGGCTATGAAATGTTTAATTGTGTAGACACACTTCGTTAGATGTTTAGTTATACTAAATAAAAGCCCCATACATTAATTACTTTACCTTAACAATGGTAGACAATAAGAATAAAATAGCAAGTTTGACCCCATATAACACTGTAGTAATTTGAAATAATTGAATCCCTATCTAGAGCTATTCACGTAATAAAATTGTGCAATACAACTTTAACTGTAGAATGATATTAACCCTAATGGGCACTGGAGCGGTGAGAAAATTATAAATAAAAAAATGTCTTCAGAGGGATGTGCCAGTAATGTGCTTATTAGTCAAAATAATCTTCTTAATCAATAAATAGCCCTTATTTGAGTTGTATACCCACCTATGAAAATCTAGCTAGGTACAAGGTAGATAAGTTATTATTATTATTATTAGTATTAGCACCGCATCTTACTATCCATTCGGGTTATACGCAAAGGTAAATAAAGTTTATTATTATTAGTATTATTATTATTATTATTATTATTATTAGCACCGCATCTTACTACCCGTTCGAGCTACACGCACTTACGCTAATGTGTGATGGTAGGGTGATTGTGAGATGAAATGGAAGACCTACAGTTTAACGTGGGATACGAACCACGGTGGAGGCCTGGCATTCCACACATTCACAAGCTGTGATTAATACACGTCTTGTCAGAGATGACAAAAGGTTTTGGCAATCATATAAAGTGATGTTTATTATTAGTATTATTAATCACTGCGTCTTACTATCTGTTCAGGTTATACGTATATATGATAATTACTTTAGTGGGGTAGGTATGAGGATGGAAGCAATTTAAAGGTAATCTACCCACATTTGGGTGGAAGGAGAGTGGAAAACTAACTAAGATAAACCACCCTCAGTGGAGCCGACCAGGATTCGAGCTCATATCTCTCCGTCATTGTCAGGCCAGTCTAACACGAGAGTGACGTCTTAGACCATTCGGCCGCTGAAGCTGATAATATTAATTTGAATGCCAAAAAAAGTACACTTCAGTCTTTAAAATAATGATCCCTATACTGAGCACAATCATTTTCAAAAGTATTTTCATGTCTACTTAAAAGTGAAATAAACATGTATATGAGTGGGTAAATGCATATAAATTTCAGCAAATATATGCGTAATTATACATATAATTATATAAATATTTATTTCAAATTTATGCTGTAAAATTAGTTTATAAAATTATTAGCACACATATCATACAACTGTATTTATTTACACACATAGCTGTACCTAACATGTCCCAAAGACAATTTTGTATGTTATTTTATATCCAACAGCTAAATATATTATTGTTACTGTACCATCAAATTATTGAATGTTATTTCAAGCGTCAGGATTCACTGCTTTTATTCTGTGCTTGTTCAAAACTAAACACATACATATTTTACGACACAAAGGCAACTGTTTACATTCTGTGAATGCGGAATAACTAAAAAAATATATGATTTAATCTCAAGCTCGTAGCAAGTCGAACACATACGATTTTAATTTGATATAAATAGCGTGTGCATTAAGATAAATCATTTTTTGAATAAACTCTCATTGACCTGGCATTGTTTCGCATTTAAATAAATAAATATGTACGTATATATTGTAATAATTATTTTCTGGACATAATTTAAAAAAATTCTAGTTAAACCAAATAAAAACCGGATTATTTGTCATAATTTATTGATTGAAGACAATATTAAAAACAAAACCCTAGGCATTTTGGTTTTTTAAAACAATTTTTACGTCCACGTAAAATAACACAGCCATGCATATCTATTGGAAGTAAACGTCATTTCGTACTATCTCTTTCTTAAACACATTAGAGGATTTTATCAAGTTATTTGGTCTATCACAGGTAATAAGGTTTTACTCATTTTCTCCTCCACATTTTAAAAGACTAACATACTAAGCAATAAGTCATACAGGTGTAGGTAGGCTGTATACTCACTTAAATATTTGTTACACCTGTTCGTGCTTGCAGTAAAAGACTCTGTTGAAGAGCAGTTTGATAGTACGAAAGGGATCGATCGCACATCCAACCACCCTAAATAAACGACGCCAGTTAAAACGCTACTGATCGTAACTAGTGTTTGCTTTGTTTCCCTACCGAGTCGACGCCGAGCTGGGTTCCGCAGGCCACGCGCTGCGTAGTGGTGAACTCAACAACTAACACATTCCACCTTAACCCCCTACACCACTCACCCACGTTTTTTAAATGCCTAATGTTTTCTCTTTTCCCATACCACATTCAAGCACGATTGGATAATGAGTAGGTCAATTAGTTAAATGTTTTACCCTTGCTCGTAATGATGAAAACTCATCTCAACCCAAAACATTGTTAATCATGCCATAGGATGGACTTTAGGCTATTTTTCACTCCACACATAATTTAATTTTGTTCGTCAACAACCTTCTTGAAAATAAGTTCCACGTCAATTAGAAGCGTACACCTGTAGCTTCCAAGATTCAGAATAACACTAAATAGTTTAACTAAAATCAGTTGGATCACAAAAGGATTGTTATCAATCCTGTTTATAATATTTATCAGTACCTAGTTGTCGATGCATTCAAATTTAACCCTTAATTGGTATGGTATGGGTCTAATAGCTGCGATGCACTTGTATTATGTTGTATATTTTGCTTTTATTTATTTTTTTACGCCAGATTGCTTTATTTCTCAGTAGCTGACTCCTTATACATCATCTCTCAGGTCCAGTTGCGATTTAAGCTCAGTGCTGCATTATTGTTAATTTATAGCGGTTTTGGGTCGGTTTGACCCGCACCGTACCATTAATGTTACAGTTTTTGTTCCAAGCTACTATTTTCTTTTATATCTATAACTGTTTATTGTTCTGATTTTGCGCTTATTTATTTCATAAGTACATAATTTTATTGAGCCATTTTTAAATTTTTTTATTATTACTTTTTGGTGACTATGGGATGTTGTTTAAGTCGTAATTTGCGACTGTCTGAGAGTGGCATTTTATTTGGTTTAGATCAATCATTTGATGATGATAATGAAATTGAAAGTGATTTATAAGATTTAGAGGAAAATGAGGAAGATAGCACCATACTTTCGAAACTGACCACGAGACTGGAAAACAAGAGATTATTCAGTTTTATAACAGCACTAAAGGTGCTGTTGACAGCTTGAACGAGAAGTGTGCCAATTATTCTGTAGGATGATGTACTCGACGGTGGCCAATATCTCTTTTCTATGCCAGGCTTGATATTTCAGGAGTGAATAGCTTAATACTTCACTATTCAATACATGCAGAAGATGTAGAAAGGTGACTTTTCTTCCTGAAAAATTTATGACTTCAGTTTGTAAAACCAATATCTTGTAACGTGTATACAACGATCGATTACCACTTGAACTTTGACAGGTTATGAGTCGTATTCTTGGAGTTCAGGTCCCTCCAAGAGGTAACAACGAGCCAATTTCTTCTGGAGAAAGAAAACGTTGCTAAATGTGTCCCTCCAGAATGGATAGAAAGACGAAGGAAACCTGCAAAGTATGTAGACGTCTAGTTAGTGTAAGTTGCACAGTTAAATATTGCATAAATTGTGAGCGTGTATTGTATATAAAAATGATTAATGTTCAAATTAAAATAATAATGTATATGCAATTATAAAAACCTTTTTAGTTTATTTCAAAATAAAATATACTTTTTGAGCAATAACATTTTCAATCAATCAAATCAAAAAAGTCATTGTTTTTCAAGTAAAAAAAGTAAGTAAGATTTAATTTTTTTTATAATGATCAAGGCAATAACTTTGTTTAAAAATATGTTTTTAATAATCAATAAATGTTATATTATGTATCAAATTAACATCATTGATTGTTCTTATTCACTACTCTATTAAAATAAAAACAAGAGTCAGGTGATTTTGAGCCAAACCATACCAGTTATCTGACACAAATTCACCATACTATCTAGGGGTTAAAATGTATTAATATGGCAATAGTTTAACCTTTTGCAATAAATCATTCCTTAAAACTAAGATGGATGATATAAATTATCATAAAACACTATTGTTTATATTTTACATGAATTTAGAGAATTAAATTCTGTCCTGGTAGAGGTTCAAAATTTGAGAACAGGAGTAGATATTTTTTAAATTATCTCTCACATCAATTTTATTTAATGAATATGCTGTAGTGGGCTAACCAGTCCTTGCACGTGCAGACTAAATCAGATAGAGAAAATCATTTCACGTAATAAAATATTTATGGATATCTATTAATGTTATAACATAATTTGTTACATACCATTCCTCGGGAACATTTCTGGGTAAGAACGGCTCCGTCGGAAGAGTTCCACACACGGGCCTCCATTCAACTCTAGACTTTAATCAAATAGACCATCAAACGAACTGAGTGGGTTTCATAGTGGCTCGTGAGGGTGTGTACGTCATAGCCAGGTGCCTACGTGCTGTTCTCAATGTCGAGAGGTGCTCCTCCCCCCTTTGCCGATGGTTCGTCTGTTCAACCAGAATAAAATGCCTCGGTCCGCTGGGAACAAAACACAGTTCCAATCTAATATTCGACGACCGACGTCTCTCCTATCTACAGTACAAGATATTGTGGTCATGTTGATGGTGTCGTCAGACTCGCTGGGCAGACGGAAATAGCTGGTAGTAAATTATATACTTTTTCTTTAAAAGGGAGTAGGAGGCCTAAGTTCTATCATGTAAAGTCAAAGGGGTTTTTCTTAAAAGCTAAGAGTGTCTGTCAATCTTGAGTCTATTAACTATTTAAATGTATAATTAGGTTAGGTTTTCATAGGCAATGTCATGGGAGATCATACATATCTGTTGTTTTTCTACTTGGTCCCTAAGACCAGTGGTTGCATTGGAGTGTGTCTCACTCCTGGGCCTGTATGATCGTGTTGTGGTCTGCTGATCCATCAGGTGAGAAAGGGGGAATTTAGGTTGTACCAGGCCCGATGTCAAGACCTAGTTAGATAAAGCTAGTTATTCTTGTGGAACCTTGGCACCTCACGCTTTGTTGTTCACCTGATTGTGGTGTGCAACTTGTGGGTTTGTCCCTGCCCTTCTGGCGTGACCAGCATTCTTTTGGATGTTCATGTCTGACTCCTTTCATGGGTGGCATGGTACCTTATCGATAAATACTGGTATGTGGTTGGCACCTAGGTTAAGTGATGTTTAACTCATGATACCTGGCTATAATGCTAGCATTATGAGAGCAAATATTTTGAACTAATTTAAACTAATCATGTTCAATGAATGTAATACGTATTGATAAAAATTTATTGTAACAAGAATAGGGTATGATTGCGAGTCTGGTGTGCTTGTCATTTGTTTTCCCTCTCAGTTTTCTCTCGGTCCCTGTTCATCCTATAGGCTGATCCAGGTTTATGGCACAGGAAGAACTGAACTAGTAAGTGGACTGCTGAGTCCTAGTGTGAAATAGTGGGTCCAAGTGTTGACTAGTGAGTGAGCATTTTGAATTTGCTAATACGCACCGTGTCACCGACTTTTATTTTAGGCTTCGAGTTTAGACGCCTTTTCCCGTCAGATTATCTCTGACTTGAAGAACATTAGATTCTGAAACGTCGGCGGCCGCCATCTTGATACTGGAATGTTTGGCGCTGCTGTAAGCGTCGACTAGACCTTGAAGGACGTCCACATACCTATACGTGTTATTTTTTGTAAAGTAGCACCACATGCCTCCATTCAGAGTTCTATTGAATCGTTCCACGATGCTTGCCTTCACGTCCGGATTATGATTGGTGTAGTAATGCACGCCTTCTTGCTTGAGAAATTTCCGGACTAAACGTGCCGTTAACTCTGTCCCTTGTCCGTCTGTATGCTTAGAGGTTTACGGCCGCTTTGCTTGAAAATGTCCCGAAAGGCGTCTCTCACGAGGCTCCCCGTCTTGGATGGAAGCGTCCTCGCCCAGGCCATCTTGCTAAACACGTCGATGACGGTGAGCAAGTACACTGCACCATCGTTGTATTTTCTGAGACCTCGCATATCGTTGAGATCGGCTTGCCAGAGATCATCAATGCTAGACACCACGTACTTGTTGCGTGGAAACTTTTTTACCACAGGTTTGTGTAGGGTATAAGCGTCCTGCGCACGAAGCCATTCTCGTACTTTTTCGGGATCTTTCTTGGACGCCTTTATGAGCGACGCCGCTCCTGCAAACCCCGCAGGATGAGAAGGGTTGTAGTAGATGTCGGCTAGACGGTCCATTAAGCTCTGAACGGCAGCCACCTGTTTTCATCTACCCTCTTCAGTTTCTTCTTCTTCTTAGGCGGTTGCGACGGTGTGAGTGGTTGCGGTACGGGCGTCGGATCTCTAATGGGCGCCAAACGTTTCGGATTTACAATAAATTCTTTCGGAACGTTTATTTTTTGCAGTGCCGTGAGAAACTCTCGCCACCCTGCAGGTTCGCTGTGTCTTCTTGCTCTGACCAGATCGTTGACTAAATCCACAATATTGGATCCGCGGAGAGGTGTATCTTGAATACTCACTTCTCCGTTCGAGTCCCAAGAGATGCCGCCTCGGGCATTAATATGTTCTAGTAAAAGTTGAGCTTTTTTACGTGCCTGTACTGGTACAGTATTAAGTACAGCTGGGACGGGAAGTACAGACACTTCAGGGGTGGTGGGTGGGGTGCTGGTTTCAGACGCCGGAGGGTGTTGACTAAAGTGTAGATAGCGCTGTAGCACTTGTTGGTATAAAGTCCATTTAGACTTGTCGTCAAGTTTTGAAGCGAGGATTTTTTCCATTTCCTTGTCCAGCTCGGAGACCACTAGATTTGTTGCGGAAGCCACTTGTTGATGGTGTTGTTCGTAACGGTGTAATGTTTCAGGGGACACCAATATCATCTTTTTCGTGTGTTCCATTATTTACTTGTTGAATAAGGAACCGAGGACCCCGCTGATTAAAGGGGCCAAAAGTAAGGGCAAGAACGCTCCTCCCTTCTGAACGAGTAGTCGTCTCTTCTTCTTCCAGCACTCTCCTCGTTTGACCAGCTTGCGCAACACCTGCTTGTGAGCACGTAACTTTGTCTTCTGCGCATTTTTCAGCGGTACCCGCCCTTTTAAAGTGTTGTCGGCACACTCGCAAATAGAGTCAATCAGTTTCTTGTCGGCCGTTTTCATCAAGGTGACACGTTGTTGAGGGTTTATGCGATACATCGCACGAAGAAGAGGGGCCTGCTTCAGCACCTTGGGATTCATGGCTATGAAATGATCTGTAAAAGGGAAGTGTCGGTGTTTTTATAGCTTTTGCGTGGTAGGTATACGCAGCACCCGACATTTGTGTAGGTCCTATATCTGAACCATTCTGGTGTACATTGTTTGAAATCTAACAATATATATCCGTGAGGAGTACTTGTAGCATCCGTGTAAGCCTCTTGCAAAACACGGGGATTTTTAGGACAGACTTGACGCGCAAAGTGTTGAATCTGAGCTTTATCCCTGGGATTTTTAAAAAGCACGATATAATGTGCGTTTAAGGAAATGTCTCTTTGGCCTTTGCCCTGATGGAATATATTTTGTGTAAGGTACATGACACTAATATTTTGTTGGTGACATCCTTTGGTGAAAAGATCGACGACCACTTCGTTGGCTTCACGCATCAGGTCGTGCAGGATAATCAGCTGTGGAGAGTCATTACAGATGTCATCCATTTCCGGTAAACCCTTACAGAATATGACGCGGGGACTTTCCCCGTCTTGTTCGAACCCCGGTTGCCATAAAGCATAATACCAGGTGATTTTATCAAATTTAACGTCACACATTGTGTCCAAGTGACGGATAAAGTCTGCTACAAAATGTGACTTTCCACAACCGGAAGGGCCGCTTATGATGGCCGAAAATGGATGTTTCAACTTGTCCATAATGTTTGAGACTGAGCTTATAAGCTATATGAGCTTGTATTTATTGGATAGGTGGGAGGTGCGGGTGTAGACGTTAAAACACAAACATAACAATTTTTACAATATTTATTTAGTCATAAAAAGTATATACACAGTGTAAAGTATACTGTGAATATTTACAATATATAATTATTAGTATAAACACAACTGATTTTGTTTACAATATTTATTTACACACAGTGAAAAGTATACTGTGAATATTTACAATATAGGGGAGTAGTGGCCTCGGTACTAAATATGATAAATATATATACAAACAGTTTATTATATATTTGAATAGATTTAAAATAAAAATATATACAATCAATTTATTATATTTGACTAGAAATAAAATAAATATATACAATCAGTTTATTATATTTGAAATAAATATATATACAAACAGTTGACTAGAATTAAAATATATACAAACAACCAATTGACTAGAAAAAAAATCAGGTAGGCGGAGGACTGTACTGGCAAATAAAAAAATATAAAAAGTCATACAAAAGGCATACAAAATATAATAAATATGCTTGTTTTCATGCAGAAAAAAATATTTAAAAAACCTCTAATCTTTTAAAAATTGTTGAACTGTCTAGAGTGAAAGAAAAAAAAGATGATTATTCGGCTCATCTAAATGATCAACTTTTATTCGTGGCGAGTGCGTTTACAAGGACTTTGATACCCAAACGGCAACGTATTAAAATCATCGGTTATCCAACGTTTGGTGTACACGGGCCGGGAGACTTTAGTCTCTGAAAAAGTACATACAATCGCAAGACCTTTTCTTACAATTTTGTGAGATATCTGTATGTATCTTTCCGCAGCCTGTTCAGTGACCATCACTTTCAAAGCGTCAAAATTAACATCGTTCCGGTCGCCATAGTTTATGGTGATCCTTCGAACCTTGCACACCGTTTTTGTTTTGGCACGATCGCCACCAACACAAACTAGGTACACGTAATTCTTGGGACCGCCAGATACAAAGGCGCTAATGTAACTTCCCGGACCGTAATCCTGAAGTTCATCAGTGAGGTCACCTAAAAGTCTCCGGTCGGTGGACTCCAATCGCCTCGGCGTTCGGTGAATAGAACGATATCAGTATCATGATACAAAACGTGGTCCCCCAATTGTTCAAGGATGCTGTATAAGTGCAACTTAGCCATAGCAGTCGTGTAGCATGCCACCACCACACTCGTGTTTTGGTTTGGGCGCAACGCGTCACGCGCATCCTTGTAATTGAGGAACATAACTTCATCATTTACGTCAATGACGCTATCCACGGTGATGTACGGATCCGTCAGGTACTTGTGGATGCCCTGATAGTCGTTAACAACGGCTACGTGTGGTAAATCGGGTCTTTGCCCAAACTTTCCCCATAATGAATTTAAAAAAAGTTTAGCCAGAGTGCGGAGACCAGGGTTTTTACAAACAGAGTCGAAATCGAGTTTTACCCCTTCCCTTTCCTCATAATTTTGAATATAAGCTAATTTTTCCTCTTGTGAGGTACACCACTCTGGCCATCCGCTGGCTTCTTGCTTAATTTTCAAAAAAGTATCAATGTACCCGTGAAACAATCCGCCAGAACGTGTCTGACGGTCGTAAACAGATACATTGTACTCCCACACTTCGTGTACCGCTTCAACGATGTAGCCTTTCTCAACGGCTTTCCGGATCTCATCAATCACCCAGACGCCTGTCAACCAGCGATCTTTTTTGTCGTTGTGCTGACACGCGTCTTGGTTTTTCTCCTCCCCGCATTTCCTGCACAAGATGAACATTAGTTTGTCGTGCATCCGTGTAGGCAATACGGGCATGAATAAATCCCGCGGAGGCGTCACTGTAACTTTGGCTATGCCTTCTACTTGATCTATAGACGGACAATTTGGTTCCAAGTGAATTTTGGGGTGGCCGACGGGGTATTTTTTGTACTTGCAAACGTATGGATACAATGAACACACATCCAAGTACTTGATATTCTCCCCACAAGAAAGGTCTGCTTCATGGAAGAGCTTGATACAATTTGTACGCCCACCAAAGAATGCATCCATAGGGCTGAGAGGCTCCTTGGTATACACCTCGTGCCGGAGTACAAATTGCTGCAAGTCCTTGTCTGTGCGTTTCATCGCATTAAACATACACTCCCTCATCTCTACGACCGTGTAGCCGGCATTCTTAAACTTTTCAACACAAGCCATGTTCGCTTCATAGCGCGTCTCCATGGTCTCGTGGGGACTATTTTTGATAGGGACATATTCCTCACGGCCATTACCCGCATGAAGAATAGAAACACCACGTTGATGGGCCTCCCAGCGGAGCCATTGTACAGCAATGTGTGACTCTTGGTCTGCGCACCGATAGCCGCCGTTAGGGATAATACCGATAGTATCCTCCTTAAGATGACTTCAGCGGTAAACCAACATGGACGCTCCAGCTATCGTAAACGCCTCTCTGAAAGGATCCACCTTTGTTTTCTCAATGAGCATATCCCTAAATTTTAAACAGGCCTTTCGTAGGATCTCTACATCGTTCCCACAATACAATTCCAGCTCGCGTTTGAAATCAAAGATATAATTTTCTTTGACCAATGCGTCAAACCACTTCTCAAAGTGCTCCTTTCCCTCAACTGACATCTCGCCGATGCCATAGTCCTCCTTTGGCGGCAAGGGACCCCTATACCCCGCGTTTTCTTTTTTATTGAAAAAATGGGGGAAATGTCCCTTGGCCAAAGACTCGTCCAAGCCTAACGTTTTGGGCAATTAGGACAACGACATTGGGAGAAAGTTCAGTGAGTCAATAAATAGGAGCGGGCCGTAACGCATGGACATGATTTTTCCACTGTTCATTATAAGTTCTGGAGTCCATTTTTTAACCTCCATCATATGTTTTAAAATAAAATTTCCATCATAGGATTTTGCGTTATGGCCAATGAGGGTGATATCCTTAAATTTTGAAGCTTTAATTTGTTCTATAAATTCAAAGAATTGGGCCATTGTGGTATCACCCTTGAATATGCGAGTCCTATCGCCCCCACAGTCGGTGCAATGATGGTCATTTGCATCTATATGAACGCAGGCCTTGCAACACGTCTGCACGACACATAGGTTAGGTTCATGCAAGTACGTGCCGGCCGCACCTTGAAGAAGAGTGTCTTGTCTGCATTCAAAATCATAGAATAAAAACATGAAATTACTCTTTTTCAGTAACGGCTTTGACGGGGCCTGCTTCATGTTACAGAAATGACCAAAAGGACGATGGGTCTCGCATACTATACAAAAAGTCTCATAACACCTATGTGAATAATTTGATTTTTACAGACTGAAAAATTGCCCGAATACCTCGCAAACTTTTTTGACATCACAGACCGACCTGTGACCTCTGCAAAAACCGGGACGTTTATGGTTATCAAAACATGTCTGGTTTGTGAACCAACGCCCGCAGTCTTTACAGACCACAGATCGGCCTCCGCTACAAACCGCCATAGCGTAGCACTTTTTGCACGCGAATGCACATTTGTGGTCGTTCTTTGTGTTGAACGGTACACGGCACTCACGGCAAAAGTACCCACACTTAAATGCGGCTGTCAAGGATGTTATGACGTCAAAATGGTTTTGCTTGTCGTCATGAAAATACAAATCAAGGTAGCCCTTAAAGGAATGTTCGGAGGGAGTAGACCCCGCATATAGGACCTGTCTCCCTCTGCGTTCTCTGAACACCGTGATTTTGTATTCGGAGAAGTATGCTTGAAATTGTTTCAGCTCGGTTAGCCCACCACCTTTCAAAAGATTCACACGGGCATCACGGCATAGTTCCTCTGCTTTGAGTTTTTGAATAGGACGGCCAATTTTTATTTGTTTAAAGGTGTTCACATCCATGCATCCTGGTTCTCTTTTATTATCACATATAGCTTTGGCGACAACCAATGCACGGGCAAGGCAAAGTGTGTCGCCATTTTGAATCGTAATGATCCCATGATTTTTACGGCTACATGTGCTAGCGGGAGAGAGTTTATCACATTTATGACTACCCCTCCCGCGAGGCTCCTTAAAATGGCAGAGTTTAACGTACAATGGTGCTGTACCCAAAAACAAAGTATTACTTTGCAACACGCGACTTACTTTGTCAAGCACGAATCAAGTGTCTAGCTGGTTTTCTCGCCTAAATGAAACATACACAGGCCTCAGCGTGGAGTCCGTGCTATTTAAAGGCAAGCCGACGTGGTCATCGGCGCTAACGCCATGGTCCTGCAGCCGATGGAGCAAATTAGAAATTGGTTCTTCAAGCCAGCTTAATGCGTCACGATCGCTTGCTGTAGCACCAAGATGTACGGTAATTTCTCTACCAGTATAAAAGAACGCCTCAATTGTTTAATCCTCTCTTCTACGATACGAAGAGGGATACCATTTACAGGGTACCGCCTACCTGATTTACCGGGCAACTAATTCCCGGTTGATGGGCCGAAGACGGCCCCGCAGTAGTAGGCTCTACGGCCCCAGTCTCCCGCGCAGCAGCTTGAGCTCCCGTGGTATGGTGCGGGGGACTAGTTGTCAGTGGTGGTGGTGGGAGTACCGTGCCGCCGTTTCCCACCTCCAATTCAACTATAACACATGTCAAAGTAAGCACTGTTACAAACATGCACGTATTTTTTCTCTTAAAATATATAATACTTTCGGTAATAATATAATATGTTACATTTTTCCCTAAATATAATTGCTTTAGCTGAAAACCAACATTCACAGAAGTGAGCCAGCATTTGTGTGGAGGGATAGTGAAAAAATGCGCTTAGTTTACCCTGGTAATGTTCGAACCTCAAACTCCTTTCTTTAATATAATATGTTACATTTTTTCCTAAACTCAATTGCTTTAACTGAAACCAACATTCACAAAGTGTGTTCACCATAAAAAAAATCATGGTGCCGTTGTGATATAGGTAGCCCTAAGTGTTTAGTCATAATATATAGTTGTTTTAAGTGAAATTTATTTCTGCAGTTTATGTTTATATTATTAAAACAAGTTGTAAAATAAGTCATTTTGATGTACAATAATTATTTTATCAAGGGAGCTTACGTCTTAAGATACTTTTCGTTTGAATTTGTTCAACTACTTACATCAGTAATTAATGTGTCGATTTATTGAACAAAGAGCCTTAGATTTTATTTTCGACCTGGGAAAATAAATAAATATATATATATTTGATCAGATTAGGGTATTATCTTATCGTAATGAATTGATAGCAAGATTACTTGGTGTTGTTTCTGTTCTGTAATTAACCTATTTTTTAAGTTGTTAGTTAATATAATTGGCTGGTTTTGAAAATGCATGTTAAATATCGCGTTCTTTCAAGCCACACTACGTATAAATAACGCGTTCTTTCAAGCCACACTACCACAAAATCGAAACCTGCGTAATGAGTGGATAGACAACCCGCAGCCCTTAACACAAAGTATGGTCACCTACCCTCACAGGGGTCTCTCAAGTGCAACATTCACATTTATTTTACTTCATAACTGCGCTCTTTAAACGAAGTGATGGCTAGGAAAATGTGTTCAACCCGTTTCAAAAACATTTGTTTACTCATCATAAGCTACTAGCTGCCGACTACAGTATCCCCATGGCTTCTTTGGTGCTGACTGACAGCTCACAGCTGACTTCTGATAGCCAACATTTAGGTATATACAAAAAAAATTGACTGTCAGAAGTGACAGCTGCTAAACACATGTTTTTGTAGATCATATGGTTCGGCGTAGGGGTACATTATTTTGTCTGGTAACTTTTCAAAGCTGTCAGTCAGCACCAAAGAAGTCATGGGTCTACTGTATATTTGATTGATTGAAAGATGTATCTAGATTCAGCTGTATCCGTAAAAATAGTTACTTTAGTTTATAAATAAGCCCAACTTTTAAGGTTATGTGTAGGTGATAAACAAAATACAGTAAAAATGGCAAAGAAAATGTACATCCTTCGCAATGTGTGTGTTGTAAAATACAATCCAGGGCATTTAATCTATCAGTATGCAGGTATAAATCTACAGGGAATCGAGCCCGGGACTTATTTTATCACTATGAAAGGTTAAACTCGCATTTTCTCCTATGCCATGGAATCAAACCCGGGACCTCTCTCTTTTAAACAATATAATTAATAAAGCAATTTTTTCCCGTTGAATATTATAATTTTAATCCGCTACTGTAACTGTTGGAATAGATGGATTCTGGCACAACAGGTTGTGGGTCACCTGGTTTGACATAAATAGCCATCGTCCTCCTCCTAAAAGCTGACAAGTATGTCATTAATAACTGCGGAGAGGCATTCGGTCGAGTTTCTCTATAGGGTATAAACGGACATTGAGAGCTTTCTACAAGAGAGAGGTAGCAGCCATTAACAAACCCTGCTGTCAACAGGTCTAAACTGTATGCTAGAGCGATCTGTTATTATTTCTACAAGTTTACAGCACTCCGTTAAAATTTGAGTAAAACATGTCTTAACACAAGTCGGTAAAAATAGAAGAATAAAGCAATTTTTTTTCTCATCAAATATTATATTTTAGATCCGTTACTTTTTTCCAAAGCTCGGGTAAATTTTATGCGTATAACTTAAAGACTAGAGCCACACGTCATGTCCGCCGACTTATATCTTACCAAACAACATTTTTTTAATCGTATCGAGAGGTTGGGGGCGAAAAAACTTTCAGTTAAATGGTACTCACATATCAAGCGGTCGGTTTGATCTAGATCCTTCCACACATCAGGGATAGCGCCGATAGGCGTCTGGACGCTGTAAGCTGGCGGCGTCGGCGGTGTGAGAGCGGCTGTGCCCCGGTCCAGCGGGATGACGGTGGCTGTGTCTGTTTGACCACCAAGCGCAGGCACACCATCAGGCGTGGTGACGTCCATGACGACAGTCTCAGAGCCCGGTGACTGCGCTCGCACACCTGCCAACGAACCTGATGCGGGTGTCACGTCCGCTAGTGGCAGCAGTTCATCCCAAAAATCTGAAATTAAATAAATACATATTAATTAGTATCACGTGAAAAAA
>CABFOV010002343.1:4514-29517 GCA_902141375.1 Timema poppense | reverse complement strand
ATAAAATATGTGTTTATTTAGTTAATGTTTTTGAGCTAGTTATTAGGATCACGAGACTCGTAGACTACTGTAACTTTATGACTGTGCTGGAGGAAGAAGCCCCAATTACTGGCAACAACGACAGCCCAGCATTGCCAAATTTTATATACATTCGAAGGAAGACTGATCACGGAAAACAAAAGAATGACAACGCTGTTGCTCAATAGCATGCAGTTACCTCAGAAATGAACTCAATTGTAGACTGCAAAGGGGTGTCGCTGTCGGTCCAAACACATTAGTTCATGTATCGGCATTCCCGCGTCCCCCACCACCCCAACCAACTCCACCACTTACCCCCTTTCAATGAAGAGACGTTTTCAGACACGTAACTAGTAGAAGTAGACGGTATTTGAAGATTGTTTACGACTAGACAATATGCAAACATACGCTTGAACAAATAAAAGGAGCATTGTATTACCAGTTCTCTTTGTAATTTGCAGTCTAAGTAAACTCGTTTGGGGGATTGGTTTATGGGAAGGGGGGTGGCCGTTGCCTGACCATAGCTTTGTGATAGCCGGTTTATTGACACCAGAAGGCCATTTTCATCTGTTCTCTATAAAAACCATTTTTTAAAGTGAACTGTTTTTAAAAATGCCTGATTGATAGCAATGTTGTAACTTTGGACTGCACGTAGTGATCCCCGTATTGAAATACCCAAGCTCTCCCAATGAGTGCAACCATTTTACTTGAAGGCTGTGGGTCTGGTTTATACCTTGGCTGTGACCTTAGCTAAGCTTAACTTATACAGCAGAGGCGATATCTGGACAGCAGGTGTTTTACAGAATCTTCTGTGCGAATGATGTGAATACAGCAGTGATCTAAGTTGGCCGTATACAGCGGTGATACCTATCAATAAGTTCTCAAGATCCCTCTATATATCTAAAAAATAAAAGGGGAAAAAATCAATATCAATATGTTATAACATTATTGTAGTTTTATGTCATTCCGATTCAATCATTCTATAGTTCACCCTGTTGCAAGTATTTCAAGCAGTCCAAATTTGGCCTACAATTTCAAAACTTAATTTCAACCATTTCACTGATATTCGGTGTACTCATAGTAATCCCTATAGGTATTTTTATTATATATATATATATATATATATATATTGGCACCAGTAGTGTCCAAAATTTGGAACCAAGGTGTATTCAATTTATGAATGACCTAAATTAAGCAAACACATACCACTTCCTTAAAGCATCATTATTGTAGGATTTGTATATTTTCTGTGATTCATAATAACTAGTTCAAGAACCAGTATCTTGGTCTAATAGTCAGTGCCCCTTGCTTCTAGTCTAGAGGTCCAGGGTTCAATTCCCGATAGTACCATAGGGATCTTTCCTGAAAGTGGAAATTATATAACGCTTTTTGAATCCATAAAAGAATACTATTAAGATCAGTTTTCTATCAAAGCGATATACAAACATTTTTAGTGTTATGTTTAGATATGTTTATTAGCCTGATGCCCATATTATCTGGTCCAAGGTTGAGTGAAATTTGATAAATTATAGAACCTCAATAATATTTCAACAATAATTTCATAAACTTAGAAAATGTCCCACAATTGACGCAAAATCGTTTTTGCTTTGCTGTCGGTTGTTTCTTAAAATAATTATTATTCTTATATACCTTAATGTTCCAGTCACAACCTTTTTTTTAGTTTATATCTAACTTTTTTATTTAAAATATTAAATTAAACAATATATATATTACAGTAAATAAATTAGTTCTAAGTAAATATTTCTAATCAAAATTTATACAATGTTGTATTTAATTATTACGTGGCATATTTATAAAATATTAGCTAAAATATTAGCTACGCTGGAGTTGACTTTACGCTGTTCATGTTCCACCCAGTAAGTACACTTTACTAATCCAATATCTCTAATACATTCCTCGTTTGAATGCATGTTGGTTTTTATTTAAGACTTTACTCATTCATGCTCAACAAATTCTGGCAGCATTTTAGTTTCTTGAACTTGCGTATAAATAACAGCTGGTAGTAAAAAAAAAGATAAAGAGAGTGACGTGAAGGATTGTTATTTGTTTAAAAGAGGTCGGAGACGGAGAGGTAGAAAGAGAAGAGTTGATTCAACAACTATGAAGTCATCGGCTTACAACAATCGTGTTACTAAGGGATATTAAATGCTAAAACTATATTTTAACATTGATCTTATGGAAGAGCGAACTTGGTAATTATTATATTTGTATTTCGTTTAAATATAATAAATTAATCTTATTTAAATGTTGACATAATTTATTGGTTTTTCCCCTAACTTAACAAACAAATAAGGCTATGTGATTTTTTTTATAAACTTATTTATATCTTATTATTATTTAATTTAAAAACATTTAATACAAAAAAATAAATTAATCGTTTGTAGGAATATTGATTTTTTTAAATATCTACTAAATTAAATCAAAGCAGAATGATATTACATATGTGATTTTTGTTTGAGTGACGAAAACTATACGGTGCTCGATCAGAATATCACACAAAACAGATTTTAACTGGTAAGAATAGCACATTAATATTTTTATGTACTGTACGTGGCTAGATATGTCACAAATGTTATTATTATTATTATTATTATTATTATTAGCACCGCGTCTTACTAACCGTTCGGGTTATACGCACTTACGCTAATGTGTAATGGTAGGGTGATTGTGAGATGAAATGAAGGACCTACAGTTTAACGTGGAATCCGAACCACGGTGGAGGCCTGGCATTCCTCACATTCACAAGATGTCTTGTCAGAGGTGAAGGAAGGGTTTGGTAATCAGATAAATCTGTGCCGGGACCGAGGATTGAACCCCGGCCGCCTGAATAGAAGTCTGACACCTTACCCCTAGACCGCCAGGTCACCCTTGTTTATATCCATGTATACTGTAAACGCGTAGTGATGATGTTGCAAGGGTGCAAGGATGAATTACAATACTGAAGGTTGGCGTACCAAAATAGTAAATTAAAAGAAGCATTCTATAATAGCATCTTATCACACCAAACAAAATTGGGCTGTATGTAGTCTTAGTACCAAACATATAGAATACTATTCATAATGCTAATACATTCAAAATTAAACCTAGTTGTGTAAAGCCGTAGCAAGCCAATAATTTCAGGGGGGGTTTGGTGGGCATATCTCCCGGAGGCTATAAAAAATTATTAATATTAAACACCTCTAGAAGCTATCTGAGGTGTTTTTATTGCAACACGACCCCCTAAACTGCCGGAGGTTAGGACAAATTATAAATATTAAACACCTCTAGAAGCTATCTGAGGTGTTTTTATGGCAACATAAGCCCCTAACTACCAAAGGTTAGGAAAAAACTAAATATTTAAACAACTCTAGAAGATCTCAAAGTGTTTATTATTATTATTATTAGCACCACGTCTTACTACCCATTCGGGTTATACGCACCTCAAAGTGTTTTTATAGTAACATAACCCCCTAACTGCTGGAGGCTAGGAAAAATTCTAAATATTAAACACCTCTAGAAGCTCTCTGAAGTGCTTTTTATTGTAACACAGCCCCCTGATGATTTGTACTTGTACATTAATTTTGATATGGTTTGAACCATAAATAAAGCCATATATATTTTATCCATAAGATTTTGGGCGGGGGGGGTGTTCAACCCCATCCCCACCCCCAACTAAGGCCTTGTAGTTGTGAGCAATTCTATATTCGCTTACGAAGATTTCCAAAGAAACATGAACTCGACCCCTTCCCAAGGTTCTTAGAATACAAGGTTTCCTCGGTCCCTATACCTGCCAGCAGGTAGTTTTCTCCCTTTCACCACTCTTTGCGTGACGACACCCGGTGACCTTACTGCAGCTTAGCGACAGGGCCTCAGTAGTAAGTTACCGGCGTTCTGGTTCACAATGTTACATGTAGTTACAATTTTGTTAAAATAATTTCAGTTTAAAAGCAAGAGTGAATTTTGTGTACTAGTGTAATCATTAATGTTGATAATATTGTTAATAGTTCCCTTCATTTAGAATCTATTTAACGATTTTCCCTCAATCGAGTAAGATTAAAAAGAAAGATGCTTTTGATATTTTGTTTGTATACGTATAATAATGTAAATGCATTGTAATGTAAATGTAATAGTATAAATAGTTGAATACTTTGTTTTACACAGTTTTTACTTTCTCGCTATCTTACAGGTAGAGAAATTATTGTGATCGTCAAAAAAATTGAACTCGAAATTTTGATGAATCTCGACGTTTCATCCGAAAAGGTGGTTTTTGAATTTCCGTCTGTCTGTACCTCCAACTAGAGCCTAAACTACTTTACCGATCGAGCTAAGACTTTGTATCTAGGGTTTTCATAGAGTTTCTCCGAGGGGTTTTTGGAATTGGATATCTAACCCCAAAATTAAGAGTTGTTTATTGAAGGACAAAAAGAGAAAAACTAGATTTTCTTAAAATTGGCTCTAACGATTTTGATTAAATTTCATTTCAAAACATTTATAAATATTCCAAACAATATGGCTACTCTCAATATTTCGGCAAAATGACTTTAAGGGCTCCGGTCTGATGAGTAATTTCTCATTCTTTATTATATCTCCGAAACTATTTGAGATGGAATTACTTATCATTACAAATATGTAGATCTATTTATAATACAAATATTTTATTCAAATCACATTTTTGTAAAACCAATAACTTTCAAGCTATGCGCATATATATATATATATATAAACTTTTCAAACACAAAAGGTAAAGTATTGCGACTGTAAAAAAAATCTGGCCTAAAATGTTGACGGATGTCGACGTCTCATGACCCCCCGAGTTCTAAAAAGTGGTCTTTGCAATGCCATCTGTTTGTGTGTCTGCTTAAACTTAAAATTAAGAGTAGTTTAATAAAAAACGAAAAGAGAAAAATATCGTATCTAAAATTCGTATCTATGCGTTTATTAAGATTATAAATAAACTGGCCATTTTAATTTCCCCATGAAAAAAACTTTTAGAGTAAACTTATTTTACAGAAGCGAAAATTTCCGTATCTGCGCAACTATTTGAGATACACATTGAAAAATTGAAGTACTATTAAAAATAAAAAACTTTTAAATGAAATATTTTTTATAAAACCAACAGTTTTTGAGGTATTTGCAAATATATTAATACAATTTTGTGAGCTTTAGTTGTAAAGAAATACTACTTAAGTTTTAACGCAATAATTCTCAAATGCCAAAGAGTAAGAAATGAGTAAGTCTCTCAAAAATTGTATGTTCTCTTGATTTCAACCTCTTAGGAGAAATGTTTGTACAACAATGATCTATCCCTATTATTTTAGATTCAATATTCACTATTTACTTATTTTATTGTTCATAATTTATAAATGAGGAATTTAATAGCAATGCAATAACCATAAGATGTGCAACCCCTAATAAAATATCGAAAATTTTAAACCGGGGGTCGACATTTTAATACGAAGTGTTGACCCTTGGGGACCCAAAATCAATATTTTTACTTTTTCGCTACCTTACAGGCAGAGCAAGTATTAATATCGTCAAAAAAAATTGAGCCCTCCGAACCTTAAAAAGTGGTTTTCGCAATACCGTCTGTCTGTCAGTCTGTACCTCGGGTTAGAGCCTAAACTATTTTACCGATTGGGCTAAAGCTTGGTTTATAGGGTTTTCATAGGTTTACCCAAGGAATTTTTGGAATTGGATATCCAACCCTAAATTTAAGGATAGTTTCCCTAAGGGTGGAAAGAGAAAAAAATAATTTTATCAAAATCGGCTTTAACGGTTTTGATTAGAATTTATTTCTAAGCTTTGATCAATATTACAAACCAAATGGATACTCTCAACATTTCAACATGACTTTAAGGGTTCAAGTTTGATGCGTAAATTCTAATTTTTAATTTTATCTCCGTAAGTCTTTGAGATATGAAATTGCTTATCATTGCATACATGTGGATATATTTATAATAAACATCTTTTACTTGAGATATATTTTATAAAACAAAAAGTTTTCAAGCTATACACAAATATATTTTTCTTTTAACTTTGCCAACACTTTAAGGCAAAGTATTACGACCGTCCAAAAAAATCTAGCCCGAGATGTTGATGGATGTCGACGTTTCATGACCCCACGAACCTTAAAAAGTGTTTTTTGCAACATCGTCTGTCTGTTTGTCTGTCTAACCCTAAAATTAATAGCAATTTACTAGAGGATGAAAAGAGAAAAATTCCATTTTCTTAAAATTGGCTACAACGATTCTATCTCTCTCATTTTAGACTCAATAATAAATAATTACTTATTTTATTGGTCAATTTCGAGGATTTAGTGTCAAAAAGACTTATCTACAAAATCTAAGTTTTTCAGGAAATGCTAAACAAGTTTTTAAAAATTGTTATTGCTCATAAGATAGCTTTAAAATTCTTTTAATTTTTAAAATCAATAAATTTTATTAGATAAAATAGCATCTCACAAACAAGTGCAACACATTTTACATTAAAAACTTGATTCTAAGGTGTTTAAAATAATTTTTTTTATCATATCTTTACAGAGATAAGTTTATTTGACACGGACTTGATATAAATTTACCTTGATATAAGGTCAACTAGATGAAAATTATTAGCTGTCACCAACAAGTTTTTTCATTGAATGGGAAACAATATTAGACTATTTTTCATTATTTATCATGTTTTACTTTAATAGACATTACTATAAATCATATCTTTAAATAATTTTTAAGTTTTGAAAAAAAGAAATATTGAAAATTGAACATTAAACTTAACTTATAACAAAGTATCAATTTTTTTTATTTAGATTTGAAAAAACACTCATTGTAAACCTGGTTTAGCCTCCTCCTAGTAAGAGTCTACTAATAAACTTTATTAATTTTAGTCCTCATCTGATGATACATCAATTTCTTCTGTTCCTTGCAGAAGTCCGTAGAAATGATGGTATTGTTCTCTTATAGCACCACTGGAGCACAACTCCAATAAGTCCGAGAGCTTTTCTTTTTTAATTTTCAAGGGTTCATGGTAAGCTTGGCTCAAAGTCAAGTTGCTGATACAGAAGCCTCTACGTTCTCTTCGAGATACTTTAAATGATTCAGATGCATTTTGGTCATACTTAAAATATATGCTACCAGGATCGCTCTTTCTGTATTGAAACCATGTGATATCTAGCCAGCGAACAGTTTTACCATTGACATCAACTTTTCTATTTTTAATAACTTCTTCCTGCAACTTTTTAAAATCATATACTTCAGATTGATTTACTTCTTGAACCTCATATTTTCTTTCTTTTGAAGCAAGTCTAGCCACTCTATACCATCCAGTTGGGTCATATATCTCAATATTTCTGCTGGCTGTTTTAATTTGGGCATGCACCGAGTCACACTCCATCTGGGAGTAGCCCGGTTCAAAAAATAGCTGATCTATAACCGTAATGTCCAGTGTTTGTACTGCATAAAGAAACATTGTGGCTACAATGACATTTCGATTTTGCCCGCCACATGTATCTGACATGAAGGCAAATTCTTTACAATCTTGGGTGGACTTCTTCAATCAAAAAGGCAAGATGCCACCTCCTTTGAGCCTCGGCCAGCAGTGGCTTCATGCCACATATAATTCAACGCTTTTCGTGTTGCTACATTGTATACTGTTAGGTTGTATAAAGCTAGTCTTCTTTAATAAAAAATAGCCTTTGCTTTTATAGCTGAGCAGTATCGTACAGCTTCAAAATCAAATTCCAAAAAATGGAACTCACCATTGATTGCTTTTATTTTAAATAAATCTTTGAAAGTACGAGCTTTTGTTGTTTTTATCCAAATGGCTGTCTTGTTTCCCTTGATTTAAAAGCTTTTGCTCAAACTTGTAGCATTGGTCACACATGTCCTTTCGGGGTGTGTGAAAAGATAAATTGAAGTTACTATCAAAAATTTTACGATAAAACCATAGTTTCTCGGGAACAACATTTTCTGAGTCACACTTTTCAAGATACATGTCGTACATTTTTGAAACATTCAGATCAGATGCTAGGTATTCTTTTTTCGTGTCTTTGCGTGTGTAATGTGATGGAACTTTTGGGAATGAATGTATGTGCTTTATAATGTACTCTCGGCTACTATCAGGTCTCTTTACCCCTGGAGTGTGTCGTCCACGTTTGTCAATATCAACCATGTTAAACACATTCCTTTTTTTTAGTACATTTTTCACAACAGTGTCTGATATATCAAACGTGGCTAAAAAAACTTTTGACATACTTGTACTGACTCCTTGTTTTTGACTAGGTGAAAGACTCTGGTTTTTTTGTCTTCTAGAAGCTTCAGATTTTGTACGAATCACTTCTTTTTCTTTTTCAACAATCAATGAATTTAGGTACTGTCTCGGTTTGTTTACATCAGCTAATTTCCAATACTCAGTGTGGATCCTATTCCTATCTTCTTCATTGAGGTTAAAACTGCATTTGCGAATGAATACATTTAGTAGAGTCTTGGGGCTTAACAGATTTAGATTCTTTTTTATTGCCACTTCCAGTCACATATGCTTGTCCAGATTGAATCTTCAATTTTAAATTGTTACGCTGCCATCCATCTGGGTTAGCTCTTTTATTGCGAGTTTTCTTTTTCAAATGAGCTACTACTTCTGCATGAGGAATCTCAGGCTCTAAGTTATTACCAATGTCATCTGTATCAAAAACAATCTCATTTGTTTCAAAAGATTCTTCAATAGGAACTGATCTTTTATTTGTAGGCTTGAGTTCCGTATTTGTAGAAACTGGCATCAAATCTAGCAGAGGTATATTTTGCAATTTGTAGAAGCTCTTTAAAGATACTTTGGAAGTTTTTCTTCGTTTGACTGGAGTCTGAAACATCCGTAAATATTTTTAGAACTTTAAGCAATCTAAAAAATATAATGTATCCTTTAACATATCCATACAATCTTAGTAATATAAAATATTATTATCTAATTAGCGTATTTAAAACACCCACCCCATCTTGACTTGAAGGAAGAGAATCGGAATATAAATCATCGTCAATATTGGGTGCATAGATTGGATCCTTGAGTTCATCATCATCATCATCATTTTCTTCTTCTTCTTCACCATCATCCACATAATCATTTGGCTCGTTTACATTAATTACCTTAACAAAAATAAATAGCTACATAATAATAAAAATAGTGATGTAAGATCTAATTACAAACCTTAGTTCTAAAAAGTTAAATAAGTAGCTCAACATAATTAATAAGACCAAACTGTAATAATGTATCACTCATACAAAACTACTTAGCTAGAAATTGGGATTAAAACACTCTTGTGACATTTTTACACATTAGCTGAGTTTAATAAAAATGAATTTTCTAAGTGAATTTAATTTTTATTTTTCTAAGAGAGTGTGTAAATTCAGGCTGGAGCTTGTTATTTTAAAACCTTATATACACCTGTAGAATGTGAGGTTAAATAATATAAAACATCTAGAAGTGTCTAGTGCATGCGATGTTAGGACTTTAAAAACATTTTATAGAAACTAAATACTTTTTTAATTTATATTGTTCGGTTAAGAATATGTATATTATATCAATATTTATTGTTATGACTATTTAATTATAAAGAAAACAATAATTATGAATGTTTTATTCTCTATAAGTTTATATTTTGATAATATTGTAATAATAACCTAAACATTTAAATCATCTCACCTGTGTAGATGAAGCACACTGCGTAACAATTTTCAAATCTAGGTCTATACACGGTTTCTCACCACATTCATGATCAGAAGTTAAATCATTCAGTCCCAACACATCATCTAAAACAACCAAGATGGATGGTTCCAAGGATTGACAAGAGCTGCCCTCTGGTGTCTCTTGTTCAATTTGGTCAACTAGCACACTTTCACTTTGTTTTAAAGATACAATATTTTCTTTGTTCGTTTCTTTTTGTGATCTTCTGTTTGTATGTTCTAAACTATATTCAGAACTAGAACAAACTTGTTTGGAAATAGAAGCATTGTCATTGTTATTGCATAGCTGTTCTATGGCTAACTTTACTAAATGTTTCCCTCTGTTAAAAGCCATAATACTAGATGTTTATTCTCATTCCATGGCTATTTAAGCTATTAGCAGCAAGAGTTAAAGCATCACGAATGTACCTAATTTATAAAGAATACACACAAATAATAACTTACAATACTTGACAACAAAGATGTTGAGCCCAGTCATTAAATGCACAGATATTGTTTTACAAAAACCCAACTACAGTGATCAGCTGATTCAATAAGGCACTGCCAACCTTACCTCAAGACAACTAGGCGAGTTCTTAAGTGTCAAACCACCTTATATCAAGATACGTTTCTTTGTCTCTAACACTGTATGAGTACTACAAAGCGAGTCAAAGAGACTTAACAAGAAATACAACCGTTTCACTCTAACTCAACTTGCTTGATTTGTAGTTAAGGCTGTACCTAATATGAAAACCATATTAACTAGAGATACAATTCTTTGACACATGATAGGACTTAGTTTTACAACTTCACTAGTGACTGTAACTCAAAAACCAAACTTTTGTAGTTACGGTTCTTTGACACTAAGCCCTCGAATTTATAAAAGAGAAATTTAATTGCAATGCTATAACCATAAGATGTGCATCCCATAGCAAAATGATGAAAATTTTAAACGGAATTTAAAATTCTAATTCGAAATATTGGCCCTCGGGGAGCCAATATCGATATTTTTTATTGGTCTAGATATACAAATGAAGACGTTAATTCTTTAAAAATAAAATTATGATATTTAAAACCAGGAATAAAAAATGTTTTACATATGTTTAGCACAATTTGATCTCGGGTTTGATAGTGTAAATTATATTACGAATTTTGAGTAAATATTTCCATTTCTTAACAATGGATCGAGAAATTTCGTGCAGAGTTCCGTACCATTTACTTATTAATATAAACTATATTTTATGGTTAACAAATATTCCGGGGAAAAGATGTACAGTTGCTTTGTGTAATAATGTAACGATTTACAAGTGAAGCTATTTCAAATAAGGCAACACTCACCAAACCCCCTTGATGAACTCCAACACAAGAGCACGTGCTCTGACCTCCGCTCTCCAACGTTCTACACAACAGACTAAGTGGAGCTTTCGGTCAACTGGCTGCTCGGGAATCAACCCACGCCTGGCCGGAAACAAAAGAATGAAGTTCCGCGTGGCCGGACGAAGTTACTAGTTCCACCGTTAGAACCGTCTAGATTAATCTACCTGTTGCTAGGAACTTCTTTTCATGTCATGTTTGTTCTTTCGATTTACCCCCTCCTTCCCTTGCCCCTTCTCTCTGTAAATATAATTATGGGTATATATTGGGACGTTGGTTTTCAATGGTCACTCATTATACCGCTGACTGACCTAGGTGAGGACGGCGACTTAGAGGCCGGGATATTTTATTTAATATTTAAAATTCATTTTCGGTGTAATGGGGGGATTTCTTATCAAAATTATTGTTTGGGACTTAAACTCATTTAAACTTTAACTATGAAATGTTTCACGCATTGCAAATGCGTTCGCCTTTCTGTCTCCTTACGCGAGGTTTAATTCAACTAGTCTGTGCAATTTCACTTTAATTATATCTTGTTTAATGTACATATATTTAATTTAATGTCACGCTGTGGCAAACTTTGCGTCTCGGGCTTACCACCCGTCCCTTCTTGAGATCTTTAGCATATGTATTGTATATGGGACTATCAGGTTAACTGTTCTAACTTAGAGCACAGGGCACTAGTATGTTAGTTTTGGGACTTGGTCCAAAGTTAGATTCTTTGTATTATTACCGTTCAACATTATGTTGATTTCTTTTGGTTTGAAGGCGCATATTTATTTAATTTCTTGTAATGATTACCTAAGTTGATACGTTTGTTTGGAGTTATGATGAAGTATTGTTTTGTGCACTTATTACACAAGTTAAAGGAAGTATAAACTTTGTGCCTCTATGTAAGGGCTATGTAAATATTAAATTTATCATGATTAATGATCATGTTTATTACGTTTTGCTTGAAGGCGCGTGTTTGGGTAATTTGCCAAATTAGTGCTAATGTTATTAATGTAGAATCATTTGTTAGGAGTAATAACGGAGTTATTGTGTTTCTCTTTAAATTCGCGGGATATTCAAACTTTGAACCATAGACCTTGATGATGACTACTAATATTAGTGTTGTACTGACAACCGCTAATTACTATATATATATATATATATATATATTATTTTCAGGTATTGTAAAGTCTATAGATTCCATTATCTAAATGGAGTTTTTTCTTTATCTGGGAAGATAAGCACTTCACGCGAAGTTATTGTATTTTTGTTCTACTTATGTATTTACCTTTTTGATTGGTCTATATAAAATAAATAAACTTTGTTATTGTCACGTAAACTTCTTGACTGATTTTCCCGTCACTCTTCCTAATATTTTCACAAAAGGTTTACATTAATAGCCACCAAAAACAAAAATAAGCTCCAATGGGAAATCAATAATGCATCATTATTTTCTAAAAGATCCGGTAATTCGTAAAAAAAATTGATACACCATTGTAAGGGTGGAAATAAACATAATTTAAGCTCATATGAACTACGGAAGAAACGTAGAAAATCAGGGGCGGCTGCCCGGGGTGTCAGCTTGAGGGGGCGCCAAACAAAACACCATCATAACCCAAAATATCTTTGGAATTATATGAAAATAATTCCCAAACCTCACACCTCCAAACCTAACGCATCCTGAGCATAATAGTCGAGATGCTAAAGATAACACTTATTATATTTTGATACTAGCATGAAATTTTACTTAGTGGTATAGTTTTATTGGTAAATAAAATTTGATATAATGTCACTCTTTAAAAGTTAATTTACATCCACCTCTCCAAAAATGGCGCCATAAAACCGTCGTTTTCAATTATTTCTTAAACCATTAATTATATTATCAAAATTAAAAAGGCGAACATTGTATACAAAACATGTTCTAACAGTTTTCTTAGTAACCCTAACCATTTTCGTAGTGAATCGTTTGTTGTACTGTATGGTGGCCATTTATGGAGATCCACTTCACAACTAGGCTACGTTAGGTTTGGAGTTGCTAGGTTTGGCATGGGCGTTGGGAGGGGCGGAAGGTGTTAACGTTATTGTATGGCATTTTGTTAAGACTTACTCTTAAACCCAAAGAATCAAGAATATTATTAGTTTATACAATAGTGATAAAACTTTATTTGGGTGAGAGAGGGAAGGAGGGCCAAAACCAAAAATGTGTTTTATGGACTTTCTACCCTCCTCTCCCCAGTTAAGGTTTGAAAATGTGATGCTTCTAGAAGCTATTTGATGTGGTCTTCGTTTTGAGAATTTTAAAAAATCAAACTCGTTTAAAAGCTATTTAGAATAGGGTTCTCCCCACAAAATATTTTGAAATTTGCATACTTCTATAGGATATTTGGAGTAGTCCTCCTTTGGCAAAATTTTGAAAATTAGACTCCTCTAAAAGCTATGTTAAGACGTGCACAACAGATTTTTTTTAAAATAAATTAGATTCCATAGAATTTATTTTAAGTGGTGCTCACCCAGAACTTTTTCAAAATTAGAATAACCTAGAAGCTCTTTGGAATGGTCCTCGCCTGTTTTTTCCCCCTATTATGTCCAGGCTACGTTAGGCTTAGAGTTGTTACTTTTGGGGATTATCTTCATATCATCCTAATTTCCCCCGTTATATAAGGGAGTGTCAAAAATCATGCCCACCAGTGTACAAAATTTACCTCGGGCCGCCCCTGTAGAAAATATGCGAAAGTGATAAATTAAATTACCTACTTTCTGACATTTCAGACAACCCATTATATAATTAATTGATGCAACATGTAATTACATTTATAAATTACTTTACTAATAGTATAATAATTACAATTACATAATAGACTACACTACATCGGCATCAGTATTTTGTTGTTGTTTTTCACCGAGTTTCATTTTCCGTCAAGGCTATATCCATATGTATTAGAGGAAGTTCGTCAAAAGTGGACCCTGCGTATAAAGTGGACTCACTATCTAAAACTTAGTACCAGTGCTGCCATCTTTTGGTAAACTTCTAAACTGTTAATATACATTCTTTAGTTGATGAAAATGCCGATATGACCCGTAGCTTCTTTCATGTCGTTGAAGAAAGCGGTTTTTATTTATCTAGTGCACACAGACAATTCTAAAGATATTTTGTTTGTATTAATTTGACAACAAAATGTAAAAATAAATGCAACCTTTACAACATAAGTATTTAATTTTAATTACTGATATATTTTGTACGCCATGTCTTACTTCCCATTATGGCTATCCACGTATTTACTTCTATGGATAGGGAATGAGGAAGGTAAAATGTTTGGGATATGTGCCCGTATTTTCGTTGAAGGAGAATTATAAGCATATCAGTAAAAAAACACTCTCAGTACACCCAATTGGGATTCGAACACTGATAGCCCAGTTATTTGCAGTCCAGTCTAACGAAGAAGTGAATCCTAAAAAACTGGGATCGCAGACGCTGGTCACAAAATATTTAATTATTCATTTACAAGTGCATTTTCAAGACTTGTGTCACGTTTAAACTGTCGAAGCACTGGCATTGTATATTTGGGTCCAACACACTCAATTGTTTGAAAAGTTTTGTTCAATGAAAGAGGGGTGAGGTGGGGTAAGGGATTACCGCTACCTGGACTATTGTACTCGCAAAGATGGCAGATCCTAGCTCTCAGCTTGTCTTTCTCATGAGGAACATTTTGAAAGTTAGTTGTTTTAAAGAATTCTCACTTGGAAGCGTTGCTATCACTGAATATTTTAAGTTCTACCTGACTCGAGGGGCGGAACAAATCTCGTAAAGCTACATACCTGTTATTTCCTTGTCTGTGGATTAGGCCCACTTTACCCTCATGCATATTTTCATTCAGTATTTTGTGTTATTTAAATTGGTAATTTTTTTACAAAATAAAATCTTATAATTTTGTTCTGTATTTTTTATACATATAAAAATAATGTTTAAATTCTTTTAAAATATTTTTTATGTGCTTTCACAGATGGCTACAAATTCCAAGAAAATAAGCTGAAAACATGGTATTACCACTCTATGCTAGAGGCCATGATCGCTGTTAGGAAGAAAGAAATGAGTATTAACAAAGCAGAGAGGTTATTCAATGTGCCAAGAACATCATTGCGGAGGTATGGACGGTTGACAAATAAATGAACTGAAGAGGCTGTTTCAACCAAGTCTGGTCGAAAATCAGTTTTTAGTCCGAAAATGGAAGAGGAGTTAGTTGAATATTTTTAATTCATGGGAAAAAACCTTTTTGGGCTAACAAGACGGGACGTTAAAAGATTAGCTTTTTCAGTTGAAAACAAAAAAAAATAAAAACATAAGTTTTCGGAACTAAAAGGCTCTGCTGGAAAAGACTGATTATATGGCTTCCTAAATCGTCATTAAACTATTTCATTGAGGACTCCTACAGGAACCTCTTTTGTACTTTTTATTAGAGGATAAATTTCAAAAAGCACGGTATCCTCCTGGTGGAATCTACAATGTATATGAGAGTGGTTTAACAGTAGTAGCTAGCAAAAACCCTCAAGTTATTTCTTTAAAGGGCAAACGGCAGATAGATGCCATAACTTCTGCCGAGAGAGGTTCACTAATTACTGCTATGGTGTGTATGAGTGCTGGTGGGAGCTAGATCCCACCCGTGATTATTTCCCCAAAGAAGAACTTCAGTTAGCTACTGAGTAAAGGGGCTCCCCCAGGAACAATATTCCGTTGACAGCCTTCAGGCTGGATAACCAGTGAAGTTTTCTGTGAATGGTTTGATCATTTCACTGAATAAACAAAACCTACAGACAGTGATCCCGTCATGTTGATCTGATGGTCATTTCAGTCACCCGAGAAACATAGAGTTGATCGAAAAAGCCAGGAAGAAACATGTCACAATAATATGCCTTCCTCCACATACCATCCATAAATTACATCCACTTGATAAGTCATTTATGGGTGTGCTGAAGCAATACTATAGCGAGGAGCTAAGAACTTTCATGAGGGTGAATGCTAGAGCAATTACCCATTTTGAAGTAGCCGAACTATTTTGAAATGTTTACCTAAAAGCCCAAACAGGAAAAAATGCAGTCAATGGGTTTCGGGTGACCCTTCAAATATACATATTATTCTGCCTCAGAAGTTGATGAAAGCATGAGAATAAATGACGACCCTGTAAACAATTTGACACAAAACTCTAACCTCATTCAAGACCCACCTAGCTTACCAACAATTAGTAGAGCAACTACGCTCATTACAGGCTTATCTAACACGCTACTAAGCGCGCCAGGTCCAGCTAACATGCAAGTAAACATCAGATCATCCTCAGATCCAACTATTCATCAAGCTAGACCAACATCGTCAACTTCAAAGTCAGAGTTTATTCCAAATGAAGACACTTTCATTGTATCTCCTTCTGATATTCTTTGACTTTCCAGAATTTCCAAACCAGTTGCTCTCTCTAAACGAGGAAGACCAAAAGAGTCTAATCAAACAACAAGAATGGTCAAGGCATTTGCTTAATGTCACAATACATAACACATTGCATTTGAGTGGTCATATCAGAAAATGCTAGTCTGCCAAACGGTTTACCTGATGAACAGGTGTATAAATTGACATAAATCATTCAAAATAAGGATGCAAGTCAAACCGTAAAAATAGAAACTCCACAAAAATTAGTATTTACGGAAAGATCTTAGAATTATATGTGCATATAGCTTTATATATATAATTATATGTTCATATAGTTATATATATTAAATATGTATCCATGATACATATTTTTTATATAACCTATATTATATATACACTTATATATATTATATTTATATATACACATATATATATAAATATATACACATATATATATAAATATATATATATAAATATATACACATATATATATATAAATATATACACTTATATATAAATATATATACACTTTTATATTAGCCTACATATATTAAGGACCACCAGGTGCTCAAACCAGACCCGGTACTAGGGGCAAAGTGCGTGTCTCCTCTCTTTGTAATATTTCAACTTAAGTGGTGGCAAAACCCTATTTGTCTAGGAGGCAGTTAGCAAAGAAAAGAAAAGATTTTTTAGGGACCTATGGACCCTCCTCCCCCATCAAACGCAAAGAAAATATTTATTGTGTTCATCTGAATTTTTTTTTGAAATTAAGATTCTTCTATAACTTATTTGGTATGGTGCTTCCGGCAAATTATAAAAAAATTGATGCTTTCAGAAGATATTTTGAAAAATATTCCTCTGGTAATTTTGATAATTGAATATCTCTAGAATCTATTTAGAGTGATCTACTCCCAACAACTTTTTGAATGTTGGATTTATCTAGAAACTATTTGGAGTTCGATACAAATCCATCTTTCAGCCTCACATTTGAGAACATCAGAGGAGAGTGAGATAAATCTAAAAGGGGCAAGTTCTTTCCATAGAAGGAATGGACCTCCCCTTCCCGTTCATACGCCAATTATTATTGACTCTAGTTTTTTTTTAACTTTGTTGTCACTTTCATGAAAGAAAAGCAATGCACAAAAACTAATGCATAACTTAACTGAACACAGAAATGTTATACACATGATGAAGTATTTAAATTGAATTTTATTTACTGCCCGACACTCTTTGTGTGCTAAGTTTAGTTTCATCACAAAAATAATAAGACTCCGTGAGGTTTCTAAATACTTCGAATTGAAGTACAAGACTGGACCAAGCCAATAATATAATTGTGAAAAATTCCACTATGTTTCTTTTGAGGAAATCCCAACTGTTGGGCTGGGCACGCACTGTTCTTTATCGTGGATAGTCAATTTATTACTTGTCATTCCTTTTTTTTTTTTTTCATATTCTGCATTTATTCTAAGCTTTTGAATCTGGATCTCGGCCCCATGCCCCTAGAAGTGCTGGGTCCGTCTAAGAAAGTTCGATTTGTATGCTAAACTTTGTATAAAAATAATAATTTTGGCGGATTATTTATTTGCACCACCCTTAAAAAGTATGTTTGTTAGTTTCAACACGATGATAACTTAAATATATATATATATATATGTATATATATATATGTATGTATATATAAACCTTTTTAGTTTATTTGTCAAATATGTCAAAACTATTACTTTTTAAAATTGTGTAACCCTCTAAGCCTAAAGAAACTCAAACAATAAGCCCAGGACCCGATTCTGTGGCTGCATGATCTAAGGGGCGTCTCGCAATAGACTAGACTGCCGAAGACGGGGAGATCGAGGTTCGATGCCAGATGGGTAACTGAGGGTGGTTTTCCTAAATAATTTGCCAATCTCCCTCCACGAAAATTCGGATGAACTTACTTAAATTAAAAACCTTCATAATCCTTAAAACATTAGTGCAATTAATTTTTATTATTATTAGCACCCAGTCTTACTACCCGTTCGGGTTATACGCACTTACGCTAATGTGTAGTGATAGGGTGATTGTGAGATGAAATGAAGGACCTACAGTTTAACGTGGAATCCGAACCACGGTGGAATCCGAACCACGGTGGAATCCTGGCATTCCCCACATTCACAAGATGTCTTGTCAGAGGTGAAGGAAGGGTTTGATAATCAGATAAATCTTTGCCGGGACCGAGGATCGAACCCCGGCCGCCAGCATAGAATTCTGACACCCTACCCCTAGACCACCAGGTCACCGGTGTGCAATTAATGAATAGACGTATAACCCAAACGGATAGTAAGACACGGCTTAAAAAAACCAAGCTCACAGATGTTCTAGTGAACGCCTATATGCATTCTAAGTATTGTTAGGCTTCGTTTATAAGTTCAAAAGCTATGAGGGTAAATTCTGGTCCAATAATCCTCTTTTATTGGACTATTGCATTAGAAAATTAATTTTTAAAATATTTAATTTCCACTATTTGTGTAGCGTGTCAATCATGTAAAGTTGACACCTACACAAATAGGCTACGTAAAAATACGAAATTATAATAATTATATTGGCAGAATCCAAAGAAGAGGATTAGATTTGAAATATTTAATAATAGTATCCTTCAAAACCTACTGTTAACGACTGGATGGACTCGGATATGATCCACGTGCTCTCAATAGAAAATACTACTTTGTCATTTTAATAATACAAATCTGCTTAAAAATATTAAACTTACAATTGTGGAATCAAAAGAAGATAATTTAAAGCTAATACATTCAGGAATAATATGCTTCAAAACTTACTCACCGTGGCTGGATGGGATCGGATAACGCCAACATGCCTTCCAGCAAAATATGGAACAAGAATGGCGACGGGGTGGTTCCTAACAAATCCACTTACTACTTCTTCGGTCGTAGAAAAGAACTAAACTTATGTTAGGTTCGCTCCCATGACCCTCGAGCGCCACTGTCGTAGCGGCGTGTCTTCGAACTTCCCCTTTTCTACACCCCGCAAGCTCCTATCATCAGCTGTGCTATCACTTCTTTTCTCTATTTTCTTTTTGTTCCGTTCTAGTCAGAAAAAAGGGTATAAAATAGGTACCCTCAGATTTACAAAATATTATTCTATCACATCACGTCGTTGAAGAAGGAACTTCTCCCACGAAGGGACCGGTGGCCATGGAGTATAGGGCGTGGTTCTCACCGCCGCGCCACTGAGGAAAACCTCTCTTCACAAAGGAACCGGTGGCCCTGGAGTATTGGGCGTGTCGCTCACCGCCGCGCCTCCGAGGAAAAAATTCTCTTCACGAAGGGACCGGTGGCCATGCAGTATTTGGCGTGGTACTCACCGCAGCGCCTCTGAGGAAAACCTCTCTTCACGAAAGGACCGGTGGCTCATGCAGTATTGAGCGTGGTACTCACCGCAACGTCTCCGAGGAAAATCTCTCTTCACGAAGGAACCGGTGGCTATGATGTGTTGGACGTGGTTCTCACCGCCGCGCCAACAAGGAATATCTTCTCCTATTTCTTAAATATAGAGGCGACGTCCATCTAACTTATTGTTTAGTTGAAAGATTAGAAAGTGTTTATTTAATAAGTCCATCTGACTTATTGTTTATTTTATTCAGACTTAGTATAGTCGAGGCGACTATTACGATTATTTTGACTTCTTGTTTCAGTAAGAATGACTAGATTTTGGTGTTGTCACAGTAACTCTAGTGTTGCTCAAGTTCCTCAGACTTGTTATATTGGTCAAAGAGGCCGTGTTTTTCCCATATCCATATGATATTGCTTCGATATAGGCGCCCTGAGTTCCAGATGTAATGAGGACTTAGTCCAAAAGGTTGCTATTCTCAGTGAGCACGATATTTATCTTTTGAGTCCTTAGAATTACACAATTGTTTTTATGGCTACAATCAAGTTGTCTATCCTTTATTTAGGACCCAATTGGGTTAGTGTGTTCAATGCATTGAATCATTCTTGTTTCCACGCTTCGCGTGTGGTATTAGCTTGGGTGTGTAAAGCGCGGAACTCCGCTTGTTTCTATATGGGGTCCTAGCGGATAATACCTTTTTCTCTTTGCCCGTTTTTGGCACCTCTTGGCTGAGTATTAGTCTTGTATGAATTATATTATTGTGCCCCAGGGAGTGGGTCAGTAAATACATGTACTATTGAATGCTCTGGCAGTACCAATAGGGAAAGGACTTGCCATAGTACTATTGTGTGTAGACACCTGTATGTTAGCCATCTTACCAATGTAATCAAATAACCTTTCTATTGCAATTCATTATACTATGTCTCTTAAAGAATTTTCTTTTGTCCCAATCAAGCAGCTAGTTTAAATTATAAATGTGTTAACTGGAAATTATATACATATAGTATTGTTAACGTTTGTTTGTAATTATCACACTGTTTTTCTTTTAGAATCAACTGACCGTAGCCTGGCGTCAGTCCAGCTGTTTTGTAAATGAACATTGCTCTTCAAGCCTACTGCATTTGAACTTGTATGTGTTGTGACAAGACAGTGTTTATCTGCAACTTCTATCTTATGTTTTTGAATATCTATTGTAATCAATTATATATTTTATTTCTCTGTTATAATAAATCTATTTTTGTTATTCTAATCATTTTATCAATCTGGTTTAAATAATTCCCTTGTATACCCGGTAGAAAAGTATGGTTCATTGGAAATATTAATTTTAATTTATATTTAAGGCTATGTGTACATAGTCGACAAATTGTTTAAACACCTTTTTGTTGTTAAAATATGTTCAATAAGTTTGAATGTGTGTACACAGGCAGACACGACAAAACTGTGTTTCAGCAGTTGAGAAGGGCTGTGGAGGGCCACAACATTGCAATTACTTCTTTGTCTTACAACTAGGATGCGTCTAGTGCAAACAAATGGAGCCGTGTGCACCGGCAACAGTTCTGTCATTGTTCACCAGGTTTTGCTTGGACCAGCCCATGATTTCAGTCTAGTTTTGGAACAAATACCTTATACAGTGCCTATCTATTGTTCAATCGTACTGCTTCTCCAATTGGTGTCCTGCCGGGAAATTGATTCTCCAACTAGTAGAGCAAAACGTCCATCAAAGCTGGAAACACTCATTCTATAGAAGGGAAAAAACTTATCAGTATAATGCCTATAACGCTCAAAACTTGTATAAAACGTTCCAAGTGAAAGTATTTCACTGTTAATGGGGCGTACCCAAAATTGACGTTCGTATCGTCGTTTTCTTTTGCAGGCTACAAGAGCAAAAATAGCACCTACTTATACTACGTCATTAATAATAATGGAATTGGATGTGATATAAGTTTATGGAAGTTTTGTTTTTCCTGGCAACGAATGTCTTACCTGTGAACACACACACCAAAGACGCGACTGTTTCATCGTTCATCTGTTGCTGTGCAGTTGCTAGCCAGAAAGGTAACGACCAAAAAGTATTTAAACAATTTGTTGCCTGTGTACACATGGTTTAAATGTATCTGTTACTAATAGGAACTATTTTAATATATTTTGCTTTGCATTTTTTTGTTTATGACCGATGACAGTAGCGAAAGCGAAAAAAAAGTCCTCATTAGATCCAAATTAAATGGAAGTTATGAAATAAGAGTCTTTGTAATTATTATAGAGTAAATAATTCAATAAATTATGTAACTATTATTTAATTCATGTTCCCAAACTGAAATATGGGTTTTAATTGTATTAAAATTTAACTTTTACTATGAAGTATGATTTCAAAAGTCACCGTTTGAAAAAAATTAGCAATTCAAGTTTATCTCCAAGATTTGCTTCTCCTCCTTGCAGCGAGGTCACGCTCGCATTTTCATAAAATGACACCAACTTCAGTGGCCGCATGGCCTAAGGCGTCACTTTTGCAATAGAATATACTGCTGATGCAGGGGAGATTGAGGTTCAATCTCAGTTGGGTGTATTGAGTGTGTTTTACCTTAATGGTTTTCCACTCTTCCTCCATGCAAACATGAGTACACTTACTATAATTTAACCTTCTTAATCCCTAGCACATTAGCTTAGTTATTACATAGGCGTATTGACCGAATGTATAACATGACATCTCTAGCAATTTGCCTCCCCTTGTTCAACTTCGTTTAGTCTCGCCCCAGTCAAGGCCCGTGGCGTAACCAGTCCCAGCGTTATCTCCCCAGGCACCGAAACCGGAGGGGGGCACGGGCACCCCTTTTACTTTCTTACAGGGAGAGGGGCATCAGGTAAGGAGAGAGGAGCAATGGTCTTGGAAAAATTGTTTAGTAACAATCTACTTGTGATTCTCTCAACCAATAGCATTGAACAAGATTGATTAAACTCATACTTTATCTCTACACCCCTGTCCTTCTTATCCGTTGGTTTGGTCTATGTGAGCATGTGACCATGCTCTTGGGCTATATATTGACATGTTTTATCTATTTCGGTACTCATAACATCACCGACTTTTGTGAGGTAAGTGACACTATCTGTAGCAGATGTAGTCTGCGTATTTTTCTAAATTCTCTTTTGACTAAAATACTTTATTTTTTTTCAAAATTAGCTTTTGGGTGTTTAGTAGTTAATCTGTTGTAAATTTTACATTGAGCTTAAATTATTTCCTTGGAACTTAAATATTTAGGTGTGTGCGAGATCGACATTTTTGGTTCGGGACGAGATCGGGAACAAGACTCAACCATCGAGATGAGATTGGGTACGGGAATTTTAGAATCCCTTACTTTGAGACGAGAATGGGAATTAAAAATGCGAAACTAATTATTTATAAATTTGCTAATATTACATACCCTAAAACACTGACAATATTTAATTTGTTAAATGAAAACATAGGCCATAATAGAGGAAATTTAAACAAATATATGTAAAGTTAAAAATGTAAACAATTTTTTTTAATACTTTTGCTAAAACTTAGGCTACTTACATTATAAACATTTATGAAACATATATTGAATCTAAATTTACATCTAGAATAGGTTGACATACAAATGTATAATTAAATAATAAGGAAAACATGAAAAGCAAGTTTAAAAGTAAATTAAATATGGAAACAAAAAATACCGAACTTTTCGAGATTACAGTATGTTTCCCGATAATCGGTTCGGGAATTTTTTTTCCCGCGGGAATCCCACACACCCCTAGAAACTATTATAGAGTAGATTATTTTTTTATTTATATCCATTGCTGATTAAAGATTAACGGAAGCTTAAATTTTATTATTGTTGACTATTTTGCCACCTGGCAGTTTAGACTTGTTAAATGGACTTTGCCATCTGGTTTGTTAGTTTCATTGTGTCCAGATTTCGTTGCCTAGCCACAATTATTTTACTGAGAAATGTTTGTTCATGCTGCTCAAGTTTGCTAGTGTATCATTTGTTAATGCGCCACGAGTTGGCTAGGCTTATTGAACGATTATTTGTTATTGTTTCCCCCCCTTTTTTAAGCTACTTTAAATTTTTTAATATTTTTCTTTTCTAATATAATTATATCGAAAGATTAGGACCCGTATGTAATCTTTCTGTTGTAAAGTATTTGGAAATACCAAGAGTTAGTTCACACGTCACTAGATGATGTAAATAGTGTTTTGCCCTACATAATAATTTTATTCTAAGGTGTTTACCTCATTTTTTCTTATTGCGATTTAAATATTTGTTGACCCACTTAGATGGACTTGAGGCTTTACCTTTCATTGTAAAATTTTCTTAGCTAATTTTCTTTTTTTTTAACTGGAAGAATATAAACATAAACCCTATCGTTGGCTTAAGGTCTGTTCCTATTTATTTCTCCGCTCTACTCGAGCTTTGTACTTAATTATTGTTCTCTTTATATCTAATAAATGTTATTTCTTGCTATCCTATGTCTATTATTTTCTTTAGGGAGATTTAGGACTGGGGATTACAACCGATAGATGCACCACCTTTAGTTCATACATGGTGTCGATGTTAAACCAAAAACAGTTTTGTGATCTATGTATTGTTTAGCCTGTGCTATGAGGCCATATAATTGGTTAATAGTTAAAGAGAATGGTGTATTTAATTTTTTTCTGTTTTTATTCTTTCTTTCGTAATCTGTATATTGTGTAGGCTGTGCTGAGGTTACATAATTTGTTAATAGTTATAGACACTATCCTGTTTGATTTTGTCTCAAAACCACCCTTCTGACACTTATCACTCACAGCATGTAAAAGTTCTAGTGCTAGTGATCATACATTAAAGTAAAAAGAGCTAGTATTTTAACATATTATCACGCATGCAATTCCAATATTGCAAAGAAGCTTGAACGACTACGTTTTAATTTTTAAAATAGTTTTAGGTAATATGGACTGTAGATAAAATAACTAAGATTAAAAAAACAGGTTTATTAGTAGTTACATACCATCTATAGTTATTGATTGCTCATTATTTTAAAAGTATTTAAATTTGCTTGGTTATGCAATAAATATATTATTTGAATTTAGCTCGGAACTTTGTGTGTGGATGAGGGTATTAGGGGGTTG
>CABFOV010002342.1:63504-87796 GCA_902141375.1 Timema poppense | reverse complement strand
TAATGGTAGGGTGATTGTGAGATGAAATGGAGGACCTACAGTTTAACATGGGATCCGAACCATGGTGGAGGCCTGGCATTCCCCACATCCACAAGTTGTGATTAGTACACGTCTTGTCAGAGGCGAAGATAGGGTTTGGTAATCAGATAAATCTGTGCCGGAACCGAGGATTGAACCCCGGACCCCAGCATAGAAGTCCGATTGTTTTTATACATTCAGAAAAATCTCATATTTTAAAGTTGTGGTATTTATTTTTATGTTTGTTTTGACTGGTGAAATTTTAAATAAACTAGTTTACATTTAAAATAAGTAAATATTATATTTTAACATTTTAAAATTATGAATACTGTATACATAAACTCAGTTCAAACTCAGGAGCTTTTTGGAAACACTTGACTCGAATGAAAAAATCAAAACTTGCAGACCCCTATCAGGTATAAATTTAAGTTATCAAAAAATAAAAATATTGAAAAGGTAAGCCACAACGATTCACCAATTAATATCAGGAAAGTTGTCTTTAAATTGAATAAAATATAACATTCCTTTAAGTGAAAGGATGTTACTATAAAAAATAAAAGAACCAAACTTCATCCTTCTTTTTAACAAGGGCAGTGTAAAAGGAAATATATAGGTTTTAAAATTCAGTGGGCGAAATTGTATACAATTTATTAAATTAGCACATTCTTGGATTATTTCCACAGTTAATGTTTGTAAATGTTACAATGCCCCCACACTATGTCCAGCGCTATCACACTCAGGAAAAGTCTAGTACGAGAGAATGCCATTGATTGTTCTGAATCATGACTTAATTCTACATATTTTTGCGATTCAATGCCATTTTGAATCACATAATCATTAATTGAATTTAAAATTTCTTCAAATATTGCTCTTGTTTAAAGTGGTATGCAAATAAAAGTGTTTACTGAATTGTCACTTTATGATCATATCTTATGTAACACATTAAATTTCATTGTCTGCCATGTCTGTACTGTCATTCACTTGTTAAAAAAGGATTACATTTTTACATTTGGTTTATGACAGTATGGTCAAAATTTTCGCCATATTCCAGAGGGTTTCATAGATTCATTTGACGGCTTTGCATAACAAATGAAGCATAATGGTTTGTCGTCAGTCAAATTGACAAAAACAAATTTTAAGTAATCCTTGGAATACTGTCTGGTCCAATACTTCTATTTTATCAACAGTAAGCTGTACAACACTTATCCATTTGATAATACAATTGTTGATATGTTTAGCTGCACATCACTTGGTTGATGTTTTATTTAACATTTATCTAATAGGAGTTTAAAATAAAATAGGTATGATAAAACTTACAAACATCTACTCACAGAAACATGCAAAATAATATCCTAAACAAAACAAAATACTCCTTTTGAAAGCCAAGCAGGAAATATGGGATGAGTAGCACAGGTGGGCACTCAGCAGATAAGAGCAGTGGGGGAGAGTTTTCGCAACTATCCCCCTCCATCCTTTTTGTAAGTAAATATTTCTGGCACCTATGTGATATTTTGAGCACAAATAATTAGCCTTGCTTAAGGTTGAAATACCCACTTTTTACCAGAACCGTAAAAGGAAGGGCGATATCTTAGAAACTAAAACAAAGGAAAGGAAGGGTTAGAAGACATGTTTTAATACTAAACGGGACCCCAAAAAGAAAAAAAAAAACTTAAGTTACGATAGTTTTAAATAAATATACTTTATTGGTAAATAAGAATATAAATAATTTTGAAACCCATAAAGGAACAACTAGAATATTAAAGATAAATAAAAACACAATTTTCAATTAGCAAATATGATGTAAAAGGGAGATAACTGCTCCCTTATTTCAATAAGATGTACCAGGTTTAGAACTGTATTGCTATTAATCAAGTCATTGCCTTATCTGAAATAGAAGGTAGCTGCAATACAAGGAAGCTACAACTTTCTTGATTCCTAATTTCTCGCTAAGCAAAACTACACATGCAAACTATAAACAAACAAATATATTAGATAAAAAAAAAATGGGCAGAGCAAATTCTAACCTCTTCGACTATTCTAACTTGCCAATATTCAACAAATATTTTATGTATCATAAAAAAAGGAAAATACAAAATCCAAAAGAAGATTTTTCTACAAACAACTAGCTGAATATATTCCTGATGGGAATTTACCTCATATTCCAAGCATAATGACTTTACTAACATTAATCAGTAAATAACCTAGCATTGCAAACAATATGCATATCTTTCCTGATTGGAAATAATCTAATGTTCAAAAAACATAATGAATTTCTAAATTTAATCAAAGTATATTACAAACATAGTGACTTTGCTAACATCAATCAAAATATATTCCTGATAGGAAATTACCTAACATTGAAAACAATATGAATATATTTTCCTGATGGGAAAATATTTAATATTCTTAATGCTCTAATTTACAAAGATTATTCAAAGTACATTCCATATATAATGACTTTACTACCATCAAAGTATATTCCTGATAGGAAATGACCTACCATCGCAAACAGTATGAATACTGGCATAATTCATACCTCCTTTATGAACTTTATCTCCACCTCTTAGATTTTCATTAATAAATCTTGCATGAATGTATTAATTAAAAATAAATATTATCCATATATCTATCATATTTGATTAAGCACCAAGTCTTATTAAAAATTTAGGTTAGATGTCGATCTATTATTTATACTACTATTTGAGTTCCTATATTTTTTCCAATTATCCAACACCTTAACTCAGTCGGTAGCGTGTCTGTATACTAAGCTAAAGGTTCCAGGTTCGATTCCCAGCATGGCCCAAAATTGATTTTTGGTAAAATGTGGGTTTACCTTTTCACAGTGATGAATTAACGGCCGGGGACTCAATGGTATACCTGTCCTAATCTTAAGTTAGAATATAAGGCATATAAAGCTACGATAGGCCTAGCCGGCCGGTAGTGGGAAATATATGGCTTGAATTAAAAACGGAACCAGGATGGAAAAAGTAGGGAATGTAAATTATTTTTTTCCAATTGGTTAGGTAAATATAAGTACCATGTTTAGATGTTGATGGCACTAGTGAAAACCAATTAGGTGAATATGTGGCAAAATTTCGAAACTTTTATATGAGAGGCCTACATGTGATAGCAAAGGTACAGTATCGCAACAGACATGGATAAAAATAATAATAATCAAATATGGTTTTTAAAAAGGTCAATACTGAGTTTTATTCACATCAACCCTTTAATGAGGAATTAAGGCTTATTTAAAGCAAGTCATGTAACTGAATTAACTGAAATTCAAGATGGAAGCTCCACTTAGGCAAAATCAAAAGTTTTAAAGTAGACATGTGTTGGTGTAACACCTTATAATGTTAAAAGTGTCTAAATTTTGTCCAACATAAAATAAACACTAGACAATGTGTTGGTATATACTAAATCGTTTGATTTCATTAATAATTCTATAGCTATAAGTTCATCCATCCAGATCAGCCTACAGCTTAATATTCAAATTTACATAAAAATATAAATTAGTTTAGGAATAAAGTTACATTTTAGGCTTATATATTTTATATTACTGTGCCAAAAATTGAATAAAAGAACTATAATAATTATTTAATAGTGTAAAAAGCAGTGACAAGATCTTATTTGCTAATCATGTATTACAAAGTAGCGAGGACCTACTGATGTAAAATGCCTGATGCACTTTTATTATTTATTGTTCATAATCGACAACATGGTCTCGGTGGTTTAAAAACATTACAACTTAATTGGATTCAAAAACTTTAGTAACTGAAATTTAATATTAACTTCACAAAAAGAAGCATAGAAGAATAAAACAAATATGTCATGGTGACAAAGATGACTACCAACAATGGTAGAGAAAATGTTCCTATTTTTAAATAAATAAATGTTAAAATTGCAATGTCAACACATACAATTAAGGCATCATCATTTAATACTTAAAAAATATATATAACATTATAATACACCTACTATTTAACTTATTGCAGGTTAGCAAACATATTTAAACATAATATCAAAGATAATTTAAAAAACCTTTTTATGTTCAAAAGACAAGTTTGAGAAAGATATGGAAAGGTATATGGGAAACAAGTGTCAGATATTAATGAACGATCTGAATGCAAAAGTAGGAAAAGAGAGTATGTTTGAGGAGGTGTTATGGAAGGAAGGATGGGGAGAAAGAAACGAGGAGGGTAGAAGGCTGATGGAGTTATATGCAAGAAATAAAATGAAAGTGGCTAACAGCTGGTATAAGAAGTAAAGAGAAAGTCATAAAATCACTAGAGTTGGGATGGGAAGCAAAAGACAGGGATAGACTACTTTATAATAGATGAAGGAATGAAAAGGTAGAACTTACATATAAAGGTAATAGGAATGTAAGTGAAAAGTAGTAAAACCAGAAAGAAGAATAAGGGTTTGGAGGCTAAAAAATAAAGAGGAAAGAGAGCTGTACCTAAGAAAGGCAAGAAGCTTAAAATCCAAGGATGAGCTGCAAAGTATAAAGGTTGAATGGGAAAGGTTTAAAAACAGTTTGGTGGGAGCGGCAGAGGAGGTATGTGGGAGGACAAGTAATAAGAGGTAATTGAAGGATAAGACTAAAGTATTCAGAATGCGATTTAACAATAGGAATGAGGAAATAGAGGAAGAATATCGGGAGAAGAAGAAAATAGCGAGGTGAGTTGTGTGGGAAGCCAGGAAGGATTGGTTGCAAAATTGAAAGGAAATGCTGGAACAGGACGTAGAAGGAAGTAAGGTGTTATAGAGCCAGGTAAGAAAGACGAGAAGAGAGAAAAGACAAGAAGTTAGAATGAGAGCTGAAGAAGGAAGAATATTAAAGAGAGGAGAGGAGGAAAAGGAACTATGGATGAGATATTCGGAGAAAATGTTAAACCCGGAAGATAAAAGGAATGAGTGAAACAGAGGAGCAGGAAGAAATAGCAGAAGAGGATGAAACAAGGGAAAGCACTGGGTGTGGATGAACTAACTGTGGAAATGATAAGAGCAGCAGGTGAAGTAGGTAAGCAATGGTTATACAGGATACTGAAAGTGGTTTGGAAGGAGAACAAGGTACCGGAAGACTGGAAAAAGTTAGTTATAATACCTATTTTCAAGAAAGGAGAGAGGAAGAGGTGTAAAAATTATAAGGAGATAACGCTGATGTGCCACTGTACAAAAATATGAGAATATACTGGAAAAGAGAAAAAGAAATAAAATGAAAGGAAGGTAGCGAGAAGAACAGCACAGATTTAGGGAACAAAGGCCTATAAGAGATTTTATCTTTGCCATACGACAGCTGATGGAAAGTAGGTATGAATATGGGGAAAACTTGGTAATGGTATTTATGAATTCGGAATGAGATTTTTCATGACAAATTGTTAATAGATGGTAGTGACAAGGAAGAGGCTAAGGACTAATTAAGCTATAAGGTTGGATGGAGTAGAGCTGAGAAAAGTAAAGAACATAAAATATCTTGGTTGGAATCGTGATTGACGAAAAAGGTGGAAGTAGAGAGGATTTATTGAAAAAAGGATAGCAGGGAGAGTTGTTCTATAGGTGGGTAAGATACCTGCTATGGTGAAGAGAAGTGCCCTTGAAGTGTAAGGAACTGTTTTATAGGGCGCACTTTGTACCCACCATCACATATGCAGCAGAAACATGAACAATAAATATAAGAGAGACTAGGAAAGTGGAAGCAATGGGTATGAAGTTTGTGAAGAGCATTCTAGCTGTCATGAGGAGAAACAAGATTAGGAATGAAGTTATCCGGGAAAGAGTAGCGGTATAGGGAGTACATGAGATAGTAGAGAAAGCAAGACTGAGATCAAGGCCATAGCCAAGGGGTGGGTTTGGGGATCACCCCCCCTAAAAAGAATCTTATTCACGGTTTAGAGAAAACATTAAGATACAAGTATATAGAAATCTTTTACCACAATTTTATTGTTTATATACATTAAAAAAATTGTTTGTGATTGTGTTTGTTAGTCGGACAATAAAGCTTGATAGACTAATACAACATATTAACTAAGGAAATATGAAGTATTTGTGAATGTGGGGCGAGCTGGGCAAGTAGATAAATCTTAAGATTAGGAAACAACAAAACCTTTCAAGTTGAAACTATTCGCGAACATCTCATAAATAAGGTGGCAAAGAAAGAAGAATCAGAAATCGAGGAGAGGATAGGATAGGTAGAAAAAGGGGAAGGAGATCCAAACTACACACCACCAACTGGTTACATTTGCGAAAATATNCGGTGGCCGCATGATCTAACGCGTTACTCTCGTGTTAGAGTAGACTGCTGAAGTAGGGGAGGTCGGAGTTAGACCCCGATCAGGTGCACTGAGGGTGGTTTTTCTTAAGTGGTTTTTCACTCTCTCTCTCCACGCAAATTCAGGTACACTTCCTCTAAATTAAACCTGCTTAATCCTTAACACATTAGTGTAACTTGTACATAAGCGTATAACCAGAACGGGTGGTAAGACACAGTAATTTATATATATATATATATATATACATACACACACACACACACACACACACACACACATACATACATAGATACATACATACATATACACACATACATTTGGTCATGTTGGGAATGTCTTTATTTAAATAGTGTATAGTTTTGGACTACATGGGCAAGGGTAATTCAACCTTTTAGCCAAGAACGAATTAGAAAGAAGAAATCATCTATAGAATTATACAAGTTGGGTCAATGACGGCTAAACCTTATTTATGTAAAGGTGGTGGAGAATGAAGGTATACCTTATTTAGCCAAAAAAGTGTTTTGAGAGACTTGTCCTCCTCCAAAGCCTAAGAAATTCCACCAGAGGCCCTTCCACCGTCAAACGTTTGTCAGTTGCATGCCGCTATAAGAGAGGTCTTGCCTCAGATAATTTTAAATTAATATTCACCTAGAATATATTTAGAATGGTCTTCACCTGATTTATATTTTTAATTCGATGTCTTTATAGGATATTTGAAGTTGTTTTAAACATATTTTGCTCAAAAATATTAGGAAGAAAATGAAATAAACCTAGGAGAGGGGGAGGGGGTGGGTGTCATTCCTGGGGAAAAACTATTTTATAGGCAGAGACCACCTACCACTTATAACTTTACCACCATTTAAACCATTATTTAAGAATTGTTCAATATACATTTTCAGATATTGAGGGAAACGGGACTATGTAAGTTTCTAAATGTTAAACAAATTGATGGCATTTAAAGGTATTTCTTACCTGCCATTATATTCTAGATAACTCCTAGAATGATTTAATATTTGAAATTTTTCTTTGTCTGTGGCAGTTGAGCGTCTGTGCCCCCTGAACTCGAAAACTCCCCCTCCCCCTGAAATTATGGCCTGGCTACGGCCTTGACTGAGATGGTATGGGCAAGTAATGAGGATGGAAAAAGAAAGGATGGCAAAGAAAATGTTAGAAATGAAGTATATAGGGAAAAGTCTGCAAGGGAGGCCAAGAAAATGATGGGTGGAGCAGATAACCAAAAGTGTTCAAGTGAGAGTAGAAAAACGGTAGAAATTAAATGAGGAAGAATGGTGGAAGGATAGAGGAAGATTGAAGAACTTTACTAAACTGACCCCGCCACAGGCTAGAAACAGTTGATAATGTTGATGATCACAAGAAACTCAGAATCATTTTTATTTTTCATAGTTAAATTAACACATTCCAAATTAGTTACATAAAAGCTTTGGTGTATTAATTCTGGCATATACTTTTTAAAAAGTGGGAAATTAGTAAATAGTTTCATTTCTCTAGTGCATAATTTCTACAAAGATTTAAAAATAAAAATTTCATTTTTATTATTAAGCGGCATATTGACTGCGCGTGGTTGCTGTGGAAAGTCAATATCATGTTGCCGTGTGCGGTGGAACAAACTAACACAACAAACTTGGCACATGTTGAGCCAAATCGGAGCGGTCCAGTGTACCACGGCAAAGGGATTGCAGTGTGTGTTTGTTCATTTGAAGACAGAAATGTGGAATTCCGGTGGTTCATGGGCAGCAAAATGGATAATGAAACTCTATTCAGCTTATCATGAGCACAGTTCTCCACATATATGGGAGCACAGCCTCGTGCGGCAGCCACATGCAGTCGATATGCACTTTTACAACAATGATTAATTTTTCAGTTAAAAAACCAATAAAACAAGTAAAAAAATACAATTAATTATTTACAATCACATATAGATATAAAGCAAATAATATTATTTAACATAATGCATAGTTACTTTCACCTAAATTTGGAGAATACTATGACACAGAGGACAACTTTTACGGACAACCATGTCAGCCTCCCCTGCACTATGTTTGCATACACTGCAAGTCCACACAGTTGACAAGTCCATAAGTGATCTGCCTGTTACTACACAGATAGGGAAACTGGTCTCACAGTTTGGACACACACCACACCTAAAACAATAGAATTTCTTTCTTTCTAAATAATAAATATACTTTTAAAATACATCTATAAATAAAAGTTAGATAAGAACATTGATTCAAACATGGATATAAAATTATTAGTAATCAATGCTAAAATTTTGAAAGTTTTAACTTTTAACATTCTTTAATATAACATTTTATTGTTATTAGAGTAACATTTTAAGGGTTGGCAAAGTGACCCAACAGCTACAGAGTGAAAATAATCTACTGATATTAAATGTCTCTAAAAGCCATTGGAGTGTTTTTTTTTGTGGTAACTAAGAGCAGGGGTTGAAATAACATAATTGCTATAAATAGTATTTATTTTGGAATGTAGAGAAAGTAGTTGAAATTAAAATAACACTCTTATGTGTAGAATGTAGGTATATACTAATCTTCTAATCAGGAATAAAGGGCGGGGAAAATTAACTTAGATTATTTGAAAAATAATATGGCCATATTGTGTTCGTCCCTTTTATGTGTTTCTATCCACCTTTCCTATACCTTCTTCAAAATATAATACAAGTACCTCATAAAGCGAAAATAAGTTTACATTATATAGATATATTATATATTCACATCCCATGTCCTTTTCCTGTGTTTGTCCTTTAATAATATACCTTTTACATGATTCTAGTTGTGTGTCCTATCAATCTTTACAATTTTACTTTTTCTCCCTTTTGTGTTTTTTTGGTTTCCTCTTTTAGGAAGTTGCGTTGCGTGTTTCACACTCCTCCCTGATGAGTTACGATAGGATAAAACCTAGGTCAGGGAATTGAGCGGTGACAATCAATTTTCTCTTCTCATTACTTCTTTGTCTAATGGCAGCAATGTAAAGTGTGAGCTATGTTCTTCTTTTCATTGTAACAACCCGCCTCTGTGGCGTAGTTGGCTAACGCGCTTGTCGTGTTGAGCGCTACTGCTGAGGACGGGAAGATCGAGGTTCGAATCTCGGTCGGGTGAACTGGGGGGGGGGTTTCCTAAATGGTTTTCCACTCTCCCTCCACGCAAATGCGGGTTCACTTCCTCTAATTCAACCTTCCCAAGTCCTAATCCATTAGAGTAATTAATACTTACGGTGCTAAATATTATTATTATTATTTTACAAAATACACAGGGAAAAGATTCAACACAGATATAATATAGTCAATTGTTTTTAAAAATATGTATTTTTGAATCACAATATGCCAACTAATAAGACTAGCTTTCTTAAAATGTGTATTATTTTATAAGGAATATTTATTCTTATGTATTTACTTTTCAACTAATAATTATAAGTATTTAAATAGGTCATTAACCTTTCTCTATGTCACTCATCAAAATTATCAGGAACTTCCTGATGTTATACAATTTTTGAATTTGGTATAGGAACCTTTAATTTCTTTTAAAAGCCTATTTAATTTCTTAACTCTATTCTATAATCTGATTTAAATAAAAGGTAGTCAATTAGATTTGAGAGAGAAGTCGTTTTCACCAAATTACTGTACAAAGTTATTGAATACAAATATTTCAATAAAATGCTTCAATGGTAGTGTTGTTATCAAATTAAAAATGATAAAATTGATCACTTTAAAATATCTTGAAAGCTTTTATAAGAAAAAATAATGACAATCCAGTTATTGAATAAAATTATGTTTAGAACTAACAAGTTTACCAACCAGATTTATATAACTTGTGCAGGATTTTTTTTGTTTTTATGATACTAATTTGTGTAGATATTAGAATTTTTAAGCATAAAGGATTTGTCGCTAAATAAATTTTCTTTTTTTGACCAAATCAGATATTTTGTTAATAAAATATGCTTGTTGAAAGCCTACACTGCAAAACATGAACTATGATCACTAGTAGAAAACAATTCTTAAACACAGACCATCAATAACATCACAAATCAGTCTAATGTCTATTTAGACCAATTCAATTTGACTAAGTTAATTGAAAACTATATTTATTATGATAGTTGTGATTGTTAAGTACTTAGATTTTATATAATGTATTAAGCAAACATTCATTAACTATTATGTATTTAAAAGACCGGGCATCTGTTTCAGTAATAAATGCATTTGTTGAATTCTAGCATACTAAAGCTGTATTTTGTTGGTAGAGTACTATACAGTGGCTAATATAATATGCTGTTTTGAAGGTCTTGTTGTTAAACTTATGATTGCCAAACAAGTTACTTATCAAACTGTAGTATTGTTAGCCAAAAGCTACCCGCAACCAAACAAAAACAATCAACTTACCAATTATACCGACACCATCTGCGGCTGGCCTGGCTACACGACTACACCCACGAATGACCCATCGGAACACTCACACCCGTACCAGACGACTAATCCCGGTATACTGAGGGCCGCGCCTATTCCTACGACTAGCAACGGCTTCTCCGACCCAAAGATCTTCAGTTAGGAAGAAGAAACACTTCACCTGTGCCCAAGTCTGACGTCTAGACGCTCGTAGAACATTCCACGCCTCATTATATTCTTTGGTTTTCCCCCCCTTGTCTTCCCTTCGTTCCGTGTGCTGTGAACTGTGCTTTCTGTATAAAAGTGTGATCGTGTGGGTTAAGCGCCACTCTGGGACTGGCTTTGGAAGTAGCTTGTACTAGCTACGGCTTCGGATATTAACCATGTAAAATAAATTCCTTTTCGGCATAATGTTTATTGTTCAAAATTCACTTTCGACTCTTAATAATTATTTCAAATCTTCAAAAAACTCTAACTTTAAACATTGCACGTATAAATGACGTCAAGTATTGTGGACTTAAGCTTTGAACCTTTTAATGAACTGAAATATGATGTCCTTTTCAATAAGATATCTTTTGGACTTGTATTTATTTCTGATATTAACGAACTTTAACAAAAATGAAATATGATATCGTTTTCAATATGGCATCTTTTTCACTTGTATTTATGTCAGATATTAACGAACTTTAATGAACTGGAATATGATGTCTTTTTAAATAAGATATCTTTTGGACTTGTATTTATTTCTGATATTAATGCACTTTTAACAAAAAAGGAAATATGATATCGTTTCAATAATATATCTTCCTCACTTGTAATTATTTTTAATATTGATAGGCTTTAACTTTAAACTTTGCCCTTGATGTTTATGTTAATTATTAAGTTTAGGAGTTGGACAAAAGTAGAATATCTGGTGATATAAATATTTTTGAGTACTAAATGTTTTCTCTGAGTATAAAGGACTTAAGCTTTACTCTCTTCCTGGGGAGCAGTTGTTCTAGCAAATGTAGTTTATATTACTCCATGTTAGATGTTAGGTTTTGTCTTTTGCTTATTGAAATATAATGTCATTAGATTCTGTCTATTGAATTGCTCTGATCATACTTAACTATAATCGTTCTCTCATGAACTTAGAGTATTAGGCGCCATCAGCGCGTGTAAAAGATTAATGATAGCCGCCATAACGACTAAGTAATGGGTGGACATTTGTTAAGTGTATGTGAGCTAATATTGGTTTATCTGACCAATGTCAACTTTAGCTTTTTGTAATTTTGGGATTTTTTATATTTTCCCCATTTATGGGACGGAGAGATGAAAGATGACTGGCATGATATAACTTTATATTGTTATGTTGAACATTGCCATTTATGCTAATGGTTATTGTCAAGAGTCATTTATTGTTGTTTCGGCTTAACCAAGTTTTTATTAGCGAGGCTATTCGCTTATACGTTCTGCGCGCTCCCTATGAAGCCATGACGCTAGCTTGCATATGTTGTATACCATATCTTTCATGAGGTTATTGCTTTCAATAAATTGTTGTCCATATCTTTTGAATCTTAATAAAAATCTCTTGACTATAATGTTTGTACCTATCTTTTATATGTTCATTCTTAGGTAGGATACTGCAACTAAACTATGTTGTCTAGTAATCAAACCAGAGGTGTAGTCACGTTCTTGATTGATGACATATATTATTGAGGGTGACCGTGGGGACAAGTCCCCCAATAGTTCTTATAGCGTGTGCTGGGCTTCAGTTAGGTTTTGCCCAGTTTTTTCTTTGCTCTTTTTACTCACTCAGCACACTCTAACTTTTTGGCTAACTTATATTTATTATTTTTTTTTATTTTAACACGCCTAGTTAGGCGTAACGGTTCAAAACAATAATGAATTGAAGAAGAACCAATATAAAGTACCAACAAAAAGATTATTTTAAATGTGTTGAAAACCATCTTAAATTTTAATAGAGCAAAGTTCAACATTGAAAAGAGGATGGAAGGGCAAGACCTACACACTTACTAAAAAATTGTAGTCCTGAAAGCTCACAATTAAAAACACAACAAAAAACATAATTATGAAATTTTTGAGTTACATCAGTCCCCTAGTTCAGCAAAAGGCAGTAAAACACAGACTTGACTGTGTCGGCATGACTTAACATGGTTAAGTGGATTTTGTAGTCGCCTCTCTTTTGATTTAAAAAAATTCCTAGGCTTGGATTCTGTAGTTCCCTGTTCAAACTTGTGTCTTGACTCTTGTTAGAGGGATAGAATAAAACTAATCTACTGGTATTACAGTTATTGAACAGATTAATAAATAACCAAACATAGCACCCTAGATTCCCCTGGAGTGCTTCACAACATAATTTTTTATTTTTGGATCTGGAACTGAACCTTCATGAGAGAAACATATCACAGTCCACGCCAAAGCCACCAACCATCAACATTACTCCCATTGCCCAAAAGAAGCCATCCTATTAATGTAAAGCTATATCTATCCTGTAGTCTAGCTACCAGAGCCAAATATGTATGGCCTGAAGAAGCAGACCTTAACAAGTAATGTCAAAAACTTTTCAAAGCTTTCACAGCCAAAGGATACCCTAAACACATAGTCACGAGTCAAATAAACAAAGCCCTATCCAATCAAGAGCCTATCAAGAAATAACCTCCCAATGACATATCGCTCACCATCCAGTATTACAAAGGACTAGACAAACTCAGATTCATCCTAAACAAAGGCTACAATATCCTAACCTCATCACCTCTCACAAAAATTCTTCTCAACAATGCTCCAAGAATCACATCCTTGTCCCCGCAACATCTTGGATCACCCTAAATTGCCCGATCCAGCCACAAACAACAATAAAAATACCAGGCCAAAGGCTCCTACATATGCAACAAACTGAAATGCAGTATCTGCAAAATTCACCAACATTCCACCTTGTTCAACAACAGGCTCACAAAACTGGAATACCCCATTAAAGTTCACTATGACTGCTCCATATAAAATCTTATATAACAGCTACAATGCAACTCCTGCATTGCTGGATACATTGGCCTCACCACAGGAGCACTCAGACAACAAATGAATGGTCACCATTTTGATCCCAACCACAACAATCCTGACAAGCCAGTAGCACATCATGCTCAAACACATCATCAGATTTTTGACTCATACTATAGTACTAAATTAATATGAGCCCTCCCTAACAGATGCAATGCTTCCCAGCTTTGTAGGTGGAAACTTGCTCACCAATATATAACTAAATTCAGCCCCGACCTTAGATATCCCTCCTTTTATTCTAAACAAGCCTACTCACACAAGTCAGTGTTTTTTTATATATAAAAACAATAATAACAATGTAATTTAATAATTATATGTAATATAAATACAACATTCTATTCATTTACCAAGAATCAAGACAAAAGTATGAACGGACAACTGCAGAATCCAATCCTACAAAATTGTTTTTGTGATGATAGCGCCCTGCGGCTATGTGAGGAACTACACTCTCTACCCAAGAACAAGTTGTGCATCAGAGGTGTGATCCCAAGGACTTGTTATCTGTGACTATCTTTGTAATGTTATGGACATGACATATATTACTATTAGAGATTAGAACTCGGCTTGTACCAAGTCAGACTGTAATGTAATTTGACAATTCGCGCTGTAATGTAACATGGTGGCAACGGCGGGATATTGTGTGGTATTTAAGTATTACTAAGGTGAAGTGAAAAGAACCCAGTTCCATTATGTCGGCTCCTGTGTATCAAATATCGGCTCCAGACCCTTTCGATTTCAAATCAACATTGGAATGGAAATCATGGAAAGATCGGTTTATGCGTTTTAGACGTGCTTCAGGTATGATAAAGGAGGCAGAAGAAGATCAGGTGAATTCTTTGATTTATTTGATGGGCTCTCAGGCCGAAACTATATTTCTATCGTTCAAGCTATCATCAGCCGATCAAAAGAAGTTTGATACAGTCCTTCAGAAGTTTGACAGCCATTTTATTCCCACCAAAAACATAATCTTTGAATGAGCACGGTTCCATACTAGATTCCAACTTGAGGGTGAGTCAGTAAGTGATTATGTTACAGATCTTCATACTGTTGCTCAAGATTGTAACTTTCCTGTCACTTTTTATGACGAAGCCATTAGAGATAGAGTCGTAGTTGGTATTATAGATAAAAATCTCTCGTTTAAACTACAATTAGATGCCAAATTAACTCTAGAAACGGCTGTTAATTCTGCTATACAATCTGAGCAAGTGAAAAAACAGCAGGAGACTTTAACAGGAGCTAGTCAAGTTACAGCTGACAAGGTTAATGCTACAAATAAACCAAGAAAAAAGAGTGGAAAATTTTTTGGCTATAATAGGAATGCTTTTTCTAACGAAGATAAAATTCCAACTAGGAAATCATGTTTTTGGTGTGGGAGTAATACTGAACACCCTAGAACCAAATGTCCTGCTAGGAGCGCTATCTGTCATCAGTGTCGATATAAAGGGCATTATGCAAAATGTTGTAGATTTAGATCAGTTGATGCGGTTGATACGGAGGACGAGTTAGATGGAGATGGGGAATTTGTCGGCCTTGCCTCTACAGAGACTAATTATGTGCATGATAAATGGTTGGTAAACACCAAATTCTGTGGGAAAGACCTTTCTGCTAAAATTGATACAGGTGCAGATGTGAATATTATTGGAAAACGTACATACGAGAAGTCTTTTCAATATATAGAGCTTTTGCCATCCAATAAGATCCTATCCGGTCCAGGGGGCGCTCAGCTTATAACCATTGGCAGGATTCAAGGGAAACTCCAATACAAAAACAAAAATATTTTTGAGACATTCTATGTAGTCCAAGGAGCAGATAGAATTCTTCTAAGCCATCATACTAGTGAGAAATTAGGTCTTATAAAGAGGATTTCTGGAGTAGGAAAGGCTAATTTTGTTCCAAAAAATGTGTTCCCCAAGCTTTTTACGGGACTAGGAAAAATTAGAGAACCGTACCACATAAAACTTAGAGAAGGGGCTGTACCACATGCTATTAGTGTTCCCCGACGTGTTCCTTTACCTTTAAAAAAGGTTCTTAAAAAAGAACTAGATAGGATGGTTCGGAATGAAGTCATAGAAAAAGTCGACAAGCCATCAGATTGGTGTGCTCCCATGGTTATAGTTCCAAAAGCCAATGGATCCCCAAGGTTGTGTGTCAACCTGACGAAATTAAATCAACACGTAGAACGAGAACGTTTCCCTATGCCGTCAGTTGATTATTCCCTAGGTCAACTAGAAGGGGCTAAGATATTCTCAAAATTAGATGCCAACTCAGGATTCTGGCAGGTTCCTCTCACAGAGTCTTCCAGAGCTCTAACCACGTTTATCACACCATATGGAAGGTATCGGTTTCTTCGGTTACCCTTTGGGATATCCCCTGCTCCTGAAGTTTTCCAGAAGAAGGTCAGTGCGCATTTAGAAGGATTGGAAGGAGTGGTCTGCCATTTTGACGATATTATAGTATATGGGGCAACTATTGAGGAACATGACTCACGGCTGTATAAGGTCCTTTATAGGCTGCAAGAAGCAGGTTGGACTCTAAATGAGGAAAAGTGTTCGTTTCGGCAAACTACAATTAACTTTCTTGGCCATATTGTATCTGCGAAGGGGGTTTCTCCAGATCCAAAAAAAGTTGATTCTATTCTCAAACTGAAACCTCCCACTAATGTAACTGAGCTAAAAGGATTTTTGGGTCTTGTAACATTTCTGGCCAAGTTCGTCCCAAATCTGTCTGCCTTATCGCAACCTCTTAATGAGCTTCTCCGCTCAAACGTTGACTGGTTATGGGATTGTCCACAGGCTCAGGCTTTTGAAAACATAAAGAAAGCCATAGTAAAGCCACCTAGTCTTGCTTTATATAAGTGCAGTAATGACACTATTTTGTCAGCGGACGCATCATCCTATGGCCTTGGTGCAGTTTTAATACAACGCCAAGAGGATGGATCTCTAAGACCTGTTAGTTACGCTTCTCGAACTCTTAGTGAAGCTGAGAGAAAGTGGGCGCAAATTGAGAAAGAGGGACTGGCTCTCGCTTGGGCATGTGAACGCTTTTCTGATTTTATTACAGGTATTCATATAACAATAGAGACTGATCATAAACCTTTAGTTCCTATTTTCACCACCAAAGACCTAGATTCTATATCCCCTAGGCTACAAAGAATTAGGCTTCGATTGATGAGGTATTCATTTGAGATTGTTCATGTAGCTGGTAAAAACTTACTAATTGCTGATGCTCTTTCCCGCAATCCGCAGCCACTACTTGTTGGGGAAGATGAACTAGCTGAAGAAGTGATGGCATATGTCCAAGAGGTTGTCTGTGGTCTTCCTGCGTCTGATGCTAAATTGGCAGAAATTGTTCGGAATCTACGTAAGGACGAGGCTAGTATCCACCTAATGCAGTTTTGCCAAGACGGATGGCCTCTAAAGTCACAAATACCGGAAACGTGCTTACCATATTGGCAACATCGAAATGAAATATCTCTACAAAATGGCCTTCTACTAAAAGGTAATAGATTAATAATTCCTAATTGCATGCGGAAGGAAATAATAAATAAACTACATGAAGGTCATCAGGGGATTACCAAATGTAGAGCACTTGCTAAACAAAGCGTTTGGTGGCCAAGATTGTCCACACAACTGAGAGAGCTTGTTGAGAACTGTGCCAAGTGTGCCAAATTTAGGATAAATCGATCAGAACCTTTATTACCTACTATGTTTCCTGAGCGGCCTTGGCAAACAATTGGAATGGATCTTTTGAAGTTGAAGGGTAACTGGTATCTCCTTGTCGCTGACTACTACTCCAGATACCCAGAAATGGCTTTGCTGGGGCACCTTACTACTAGTTGTGTCATAAATCATCTTAAATCTATTCTAGCCAGGCATGGAGTACCTGAAATTATTAGAGCTGATTGTGGCTCACAATGGATCCATAACAATATAATAAATGAAAAGTTTTTCCAGTTTGCTAAAGATTATAATTTTAAGCTTGTTACATCCAGCCCAAAGTACTCACAAAGCAACGGCTTTATAGAGTCTGAAGTAAAAAATTTTAAAAATCATATTGAAAAGAGCGAGGACCCATACAGAGCCCTACTTATGCTGCGCTCCACACCTCTAGAATCTGGCTATAGCCCTGCTGAGCTCTTGATGGGGAGAAAACTTAGGGGGTTTATACCAACATTGCCGAGTAACCTCATTCCCTCGCCGGTTAATTTGGACCAGCTGTTCCACAGAGAAGAACACAGACTGTTGAAACAACAAGATAACTATGATCGTCACCACGGGGTTAGGCCTCTCACAAATTTGAACCCTGGAACAAAAGTCTATATCACCGACCGGAACCAGGAAGGTACCATAGTGAAGAAACACGATACACCTCGGTCGTATATAATCCAAACAGAGGACGGACAATTTAGAAGGAATCGAAAGTCTCTCCAGCCCCTTCATGGAAATGGTCCTCGGGTCCAGCAAGAGCCGGAGGAGTTGCCAAATAACAGTTCACCATCCCCAAGAAGAGAGCCAAGTCTACCAGTTCACCCACCGCCTTCAGAGGTGGCACATGAAGTACCTCAACTTGATGATTCTTCTCCCAAGTCGTCTACTCCCGCTCGAAGAAGCCAACGGTCCAGGAAACCCATAGACCGTCTCAATCTTTAGAGGGGAGATGTGATGATAGCGCCCTGCGGCTATGTGAGGAACTACACTCTCTACCCAAGAACAAGTTGTGCATCAGAGGTGTGATCCCAAGGACTTGTTATCTGTGACTATCTTTGTAATGTTATGAACATGACATGTATTACTATTAGAGATTAGAACTCGGCTTATACCAAGTCAGACTGTAATGTAATTTGACAATTCGCGCTGTAATGTAAGTTTTTGAATCAATAAACAGTTAACAATAGAATTCAAGTAACCATGACTAACCTATAGCCATGCTGTAACAATTAGGTACCGGTATGTGTTTTAATCTCTTTTGCTGAAGAAGGGGATCAATGTACCTCGAAAATTTAATAATTATGTGTTTTGTTGAATTTTAATTGTGAGCTTTGAGGGCTACAATTTTCTGGTTAAGTGTGTAGGCCTTGCCCTTCTATCCACTTTTCAATATTTAATTTAATAAACCCATTTTTTCAGAGTAAGTTTTAAATACCTTTCATATTTTTCATAAATACTTATTCTTTTTTTATCCTTTTGGGTGCCTAATATAGTATTATATGTTTGTAATAAAATTATTGTTAAATGTGGCATTTAAATGTTTTTGCAGTATCTAAAAATATATTGAAATTGATCCAAGAATTTACCTCGGCTACTTTCAAGTACAAGGGAAAAAATAAATTAGGAGTAGACATTTTAGGCCATTCATATTAGTTGAATTGGACTTACATTTAGGCCATACTTAGTTTTGTTGTTACATTATATAAACATATTTAAATTGTCTTAATACCATATATTTAAAACCTTAAAAGATAATAATTGGTTTAAATAGTTCATAATACTTATCAAATTAAAATGTGATTCTAAAATTTATTTCAAAGGTTTGTTAAAATTGCATAAATCATTATTTTGTAATTTGAATACATTAAATATTTTCAATTTAAACACGTCATATTTTTCATTGGTGATTAAGTTCTTTATGTGTCACTTATACTTATCATGTTTAGTAATGGTTTGGGAGGAAAACCTAAGAACGCAATGTATACCTACTCAAAACTTCCTTGGCATACTCTTCTCTCATGTACATTAACCTCCATTATTTTATAAACGTTTTAGATACAATTACTTTCTTGATGATTAATTATGAAATTTCAGGGTACATCAATCCGCTTCTTCAGCAGACGGGAGTAAGCACCAACTGGATTATGGCAGCATGGCTAGAGGTAAATCATTATCACTTAGATACCTTTGGTGTCTGTTTCTGGATAATTTTTTTTGGGCTTGGATCTTGGTAGATGAATATGTTGTATTTATATTATGTTTAGTTATTAAATTATCAGTTATTATTTATTAATATTGTTTATATGGAAATAATTATAAACTATATAAACAATAATAATAAATAATAGTTGATTTAATAATTCAATAATTGAATATATAATAAAGACAAAATTTATCCATCTACCAGGAGTCTAGACACAAGTTTGAACAAGTAACTACAAAATCAAGCAAAAAATAAATAAATAAAAAATCACCCAAGAAACAGGCAACAACAAACTATCTAAGTGACCATGAACTAACTACCTCTAGCCATGATGCCATAGTCCAGTTGTTGTTTTACACTCTTCTGCTGAAGAAGGGGATTGATGTACCCCGAAAATGTCATAATTATGTGTTTTGGTGTTTTTTTAATTGTGAACTTTGAGGTTTACAGTTTTATGCTAAGTGCATAGGCCTTACCCTTCTTTGCCCTTTTCTAGGTTACATTTAAATGTCAAAAACAAGATTTTTATATATTTTTGTACATACCAGTCAGGTATTAGAGTTTCACATGTCACACATTCTGATTGAGTGGAATGAGAATCTGCATTGTTTGGGGAGTGTTTGGTAAAAATATCCATGGCCAAAGACTCATAATTGTTTTTCTTACTTTTAGAAATCTGAAAAAAATCCAAGCATAAACAAATCAAACAAATGTCTAAAAAAAAGGTAAATAGGCTTAAGTTAGACATTTATTATTGATAACATTTAAAAATATAAAACATAATGACTGTAGCCCACACAATTAAAAATAAGTTGTCTTTGACTACAGGTTAAATAAGCTATTATAAGTTATATTGATTTAGTTAAATATTTTTAATTTGATTTTTATAATTTTCTTTTATATGAATAAAATCCATTGAGTGGAGTATATTTGAATGCATTAAAGCAGTATGATATGCGAATGCTATATTTAGATCAAAATTTATAGGTAAATGCAGTAAAAAAAAAATCAAATTTAAATTCGATAGTTTGACTTGGTTTATCTGGGATTCGGTTATTCTTCAATATATAAGAAGCTATGATATACCCCTTAAGTAAATAATATTGACGAAAGTTTAGTTTTGAGATTATTCATAAATTGATGACTATATTTACTTGAGCATTTCCATCTAGATCAGTGGTTCTTAACCTTTTAAGCATCATGCACCCCCCCTTCCCCCGCCACCAAACCCAAATCTTAAAAAAAATTGATGCCCCCCTTTCCATTAAAATAAAAAAAAAATGCTGTTTAAAGGTTATAGTAAAATCTACAGTTTAAGATAAATTAATAATACCATTTTAAATTTACAATATTAGGTACAAACACGGTAAACTTAAATGAGGCTTTTTAGGCCTAGTAGGCCTAGCTCATTAGACTCAAGCAAAAATCCAAGTGTGATTATAAGTTAGTGAGGTCCTTGAGCTTGGTGTTTACTACTTTTACTTTTGTGCACGGACTAAGAGTGGGGCAGATTGTATCGCCACTTCTTCTGTCTGATAGAAGAAGTGACGAGTACAGTTACAATTATATATGCAAAGAAGGATAGGAAGGCTCAAACATAAAAGAGATATACAAATTCAACAAATCAGTTTATTTAAATTTAAATAAGTTGAAAATAAAATAAATGGTTAGACGAGATCATATACAAAACATTCCATTGATTATTAATGGCAATTAAATCTGTTACTTTAGTATTTGTTGCCCCAATTGGGGGCGTTAGGTGTGAAGCACCTAGGTTTGACCTGCAACCATAACAAGTATGGTTGTGTCTATATTGGAAAGGGTGTAGCTTGTTAAAGTAGAACACACATTCTAACATGAAGGTGTGTGTGCCTCAACAAAACAGCAGATTAAATTGGAAGCAATCACTAATTCATTGTTAAGCAAAAATACGTAACACCACTCCAGCCTTGTGGCTACTAGACTCTAACCTAATAAGCTTCTAAAGGAATTATAGTTAACAATACCTAATTCTAGACTGTCCTAGTTTAAAGAGTTACAATGTTGGTAGTCAAATGTGCTAGCATGAGTTATCTCCATAATGAGTTATGAGATACAAAGGTTAAGTTTCTTGAAGAGGAACTCTAGGTTTACAAATAGTCAATGGCAAGCTACCAGGAATTTAGGCTGTAAAGATACTATGGCCGATCTATTCCTCATTAGTACTGGATTCTGTAGTATATTTAAATTCCTACACAAGTCTGGACACAGAATATAGCAACTGCAAACAGTTAAACATTAACTAATACAAATGGCGCCTGGCCGAAATAAACAATACCACACATGCCACTACTCTGGACAAGTAGCATACTCACAAGTTGAGCACCGTACAAAAGTAGAACAATAGAAAGATTAGAGACTGGTTTCAGTCAAAGACCCAACTAGGTCATAGAACAAAGCTATATATAACCTGATTCCCACCATTTTTTGATCTAAAGATTTAACCTTGTGACCTACCCTCATCATTATCCCACACAAATAACACACAGAGGTAAGCACAAGAAAGTTATACATTTCACAATTAACATTATACAGCTCTATGAGGGAGCGGAACATAAGAGTTAAAGCACTAAGCAAGGACATAAGCCAGATGGGCAACAAGACACACGGATTACCACCAAGGCCAGATGGGCACCAAAATAATAACAAACAACAGACGGCCCCTTACATTTAGACGTCCCAAAATGGTGTCATCAGAGAATGACAATAAAACTCTAATAAATTGGTATCCTATCTCAATATAAAAAATATCTTTCATAATTAAAGACAAAGAGCCAGCACATGCCCTAGCATAAAACATAAGGTGAGTAAAGATCACAAGAACCTAACCTAAACAACGGTAGAAGCATTTAATAATACCTGACATAATATAAAGTCCAATAATCTGGAATACTAAATAACCTAACGTTTTAACAATAGACGGAGTGCCCTCCGTATATATATGCACAGGGTGTCCCGCGGTCCTATATTTAATAACCATAAATATACAATGATATACGCAAAGAGACGATAATAAATTATAATAATAAATTATGCTAACTTTAATCACAGTGTCCACACAAGAATTATCCTCCCTTCCGGCTCACGGCCCCACATTTAACTAACCTCTAAATGAAAACAAGGCAGTAAAAATAAACTATCTGAACACTAAACAAATACTCTAAATAGGTCCTGGCTGAAAGAAATGTGCGTATAACCCGAACGGGTAGTAAGATGCGGTGCTAATAATAATAATAATAATAATAATAATAATAATAATAATAATGATGCAAGAAATGAAGCTAGCATATCGTAGCTTTTTCTGGTCTCTTCCTATGCCCTTTTCATTTATGAATCTATCTATTATGCCTTGATTCAATCTTTTGTCTATCTATTTTTGGTTTTTGCAACATTATATCTGGTTCAAATTTCGCACCCCCCCTTTTTTCATTCACCTTTTATAATCTTTGCTTTTTTGAGTATTTTCACCGCAACTTACGTTAACTGTTTTTCTCATTTATACCTGAGGATGGTGCCTATGCAGCGCCGAAACATGTCGGACTTGTGACAATTTCCCTCCAGAATTATAAGGAACAAGGGCATTCAAAACTTTCTGATAAGAATAGATCTCAACTTTCATTTAACCTCTTTATATTTCTATATCCCACTTTTGTCAAATTTAACTTATCTATCTCATCTCACTGTATAATATGTTTTATCTAATATTATCTCATGTTCTTTAACACATGTTTCTTAAAATATTTATGGTTTATTGAATTGTGATATTATAAGCTCCTGAAATACAAGAATAAGCAAACTTATAAACTTTTATAAAAGGATAGTCATCAATTCTCAAATAAACTTAATTAACTCTTGTTTTTATTATAACTTTATTGTCTTGTTATCAGTATTATACACTTCATCTTTAACTTTAACTCATGTCTTTAATACATGTATTTTAATGTTTTTTGTTTTTGGTTACATATGTATTGCTTCTGACTCACATTTTTAATGTGTTTTTATAATGTCAAGTATTACATTTTAACTTTTATTAAAAACAAATATTTTATCACAATCCTTAGACTCAATACACAATCTCTATTCCTTGATCACAATCAATGATTTTACTTAATTCTTGTTTTATTAACAATTTTGCTAAATAGTCTATATACGCTTTATGACAAGTAAACTTAATTGTATTATCTTTATAATTTATATCAATAACTTAATTTTCTGTCTCATTTTCTCTTTCAATTGATTTCTATTTTTATCAATTAGAATTTTTCTGGTAAGGTACAACAGACCAGTAAACGTTCCGTGATGCGGAAATTAAACGTAAAAAAATAAATGAAGCCAGAATAGTTCTCCCCAAGTTATCATTGCCTTATGGGAAAAGAGCAAATACCTGATCATAGTAATTTATTATCCATAAATATTTATGTTATGAACTGTCGTCCGGGACATTAAATTTTGAAAAGAGTGACGAGCCTACTTAATAGTTATCCTTATTACCTTGTAAGCCCAGAGTGTAATGCGTAACTATACTCTGGACTCTAACCATTATATACCCTTTGGTAATCATGTGTTATCAGTGTTTGGAGGG
>CABFOV010002342.1:30278-63417 GCA_902141375.1 Timema poppense | reverse complement strand
GGGGGGGGGGTGGGGGGGGGGGGGTTCCAAAACAATCTCGTTAGTCCACGACCATCGGCGGCCAGCAGTGAGCCTCGAACTCTGGCTCAGTTGAATGTGGATTTTGTAGAGGAGTGCAACTCGGGTTTATTGTAGACGAGTCGGAATGAGTCAACTGGGGCTGGCTAGGTGAGTGATACAACTTCTTCCGTATCGTGTTGTAGTAAGGTTACAATCTAGCTTGAATCTGACTATACTGTATAGGGCGGCTGGTTATTGCCCAGGTATTTAAGACTATATCTTATGGACATAGAAAAACAAATTAGAAACTCTGATATTCAAAACCACATATTATGGACATAGCAAAACAAAGCATAAGCTCTGGCATTCTAAACTATGTCTTATGGGCATACACTTTGATATTCAAATTCAGAGAGTCGAACCGAAATTTTTATCGGTTCTGGTTCCTGTTCTCTAAAAAAACATTTTAAAGATTCCTGTTCTGGTTCCAGTTAGAGCACAATAAATGTTCAAGATCTTTAATCTAAAAAAAATAATAGCACAGCCTTTTACTATGCATTCAGGCTATGTTAATGTACTAATTTTGATAATGGTTTTTTAATGAATGAAGAACATTATATATTTTATATTCAGAGGAAGTGTATTCACATTTGCATGAAAATAAAGTGGTAAACTCCTTTGGAAATAACACTCTGGATCAAAAGTATTGCTAGATTTAAAAAATACTATAACACACCTTAATAACAATAGTGAATCCTTCTAATTTGCATCTTATATGCCACTGTCAACCTCAAAGTCAAAAAACTTCCAAACCGGGTTTTCTTTAATGTGCCGTATCAATAATATTATTTGAACTTTAAAACACTTCTAACAACAAAAATAATTACCTCTGTACTGTACACAAGGAACACATTCACTGAGCTACTTCATAATTTAAACTTTAGCGAAAAAATTTAAAATTTCATTTTGCCATCCTCCATTTTCCTTTTACCTCTAATATAAGCTGTTCAACCAACTGCCAGATTATCAGTTTTAATTTCCAAGGAGTACTGAGTACAATAGACTTGAACTGTTTCTCAAAAAGAGATGATTTCTTAGTTTCAGTATTGTGATTTCTATGGAATGTATTATCTGCAGTTTATCAAAGCTAAATACCTCTTCTTAAACCACTAGCTTAAACATTAAAGTGAGAAAACAGTGAACAATGTGACCGTCATGAGATCCATCTGGAATCTAAACTAATTAGTGTGTATTGCTAAGAGGTCATTAACTCTTTTCTAATCACCTTAGAAAAGAGGTTACAAACAAATTAGTAAACTAAAATATATATCAAGCCCTTTCGAGCTTACTGAGAAAGGGGAAAGCACATCATTTCAAGATTAAACTAAGCTAAGGGGAAAAAAAAAGTGTGCAACTTATCAAAATTATATATATTATTGTAAAACTAGGAACCTTTAAAAACCTAAAATTATTTAATGGTTGAAATTCTGGTTCCGGTTCTTCAGAATAATGTTTTTAGGGTTAGGGTTCTTTAAAAATAACTGTTAATTTCGGTTATCCGTTCCCGTTTGATTCCATGTTCAAAACTATGTCTTATGGACATAGAAAAACAAGTCAGAAACTCTGACATAAACAACTATGTCTTATGGATATCGTAAAAACTAGTCAGAACTCTGACATTCAAAACTATGTTTATGGACATAGTAAAATATATCACGAAAACCCGATCAAAGCGTACTAGATTAAGTTCCCATAGTCACAGACTTTACTTCATCTTCAGCGAGGAGGAGAGACCGACGCATCCGACATCGTGATCACCGCTGGTTTAGTCTACTGGTCCTCATTTAACTTCTACTATGTCCTCTGACGAATCGTTACAATTAAATACAAAATGTTAAGTGAGGGTGGCTGTTTTATACAAAATGTACTGACGTATTAGGGATGGGACACCAACAAGGAGGGAGGAGTGGTAATTTCCTAAAAATGAGCAATAAGACAACTAGAGCTAGGAGATGGCCGCTGAGGATAACACACGGAAGCGACTTGTCATTACATCTAAGTCTGGCCAGCGTGCAAGATGTTTGTGAGTTGAACTTCCTCCAGGAAGTGTGGAACAGTCAGCTGGGGCACTTTTCTCAAGTTTGAGCGTTTCCAGCAACACAATTTCAGAGTGAGTTTATATCTGCCACACATTATTAAAATTTATTAGTTCTTGGATTATTGTGATAATCATATATAAGGTATTTTGAGTGTAAGAGCTAACAGCTAATTAATACATTACACTTTGAATATAGTTTACACAGATCATTTTGCATTTCAGACAATTCTTCTTGGTACTTCATTCCCATTTCAGACAGCTCCACTAACAATGACTGAGTTAGCCAAGACGGAAAATTCATGATGGAAAACGAAAAAGATTTTCTTAATGTACTATTTTTAAAATGCTCCGCTGTGGGGAATACACCCTACGTCAAGAATAAACCTACCTACATGCACTTTNTTTTTTTTTTTTTTTTAAAGTTTAAATAAGATTAATTTTACAGATTTAAAAACTATATTTTAGCAAACCAACAATATCTTTGTGGGTATTTTTTATGTAATCCTCAAAACGATACCCCTCCATGTATACTATTTTCTACCTAAACTATGTAACAACAATTCTTGTTAATACAAGCGTCTTATCTTTCAGAGTACCTACAATCTAGATTGTAATAAACTAATTTTAAGAAAACAATATGCGAAAGGTGAATTTTATGGAAATTAATCAGCATTTGTCTATAGTGTGGTGAGGCAGTAAAAATAATAGTGTGTGGAAAATTACTTAAAATATATCCATTACCAATTATGGAATTTAATACGAATCTCAGCCTTCAAGGTCAGAGTTGTAAATAATTGTCAAACCAGTTATCAATTAGCTAACCCTGTCATCTTTAATAAGTTGAAAAAATTAAAGTGCAATTTAATGGCTACATTAGCACTTGGACACAGAAATCTAACCTAGGACCTTTTGCTTTTGTATCAAATCTGTAACACTGAAATATTCTGGTTCGTCTCATATCCGGAGTTATTCTTCGACATCTAAAATAAAGGTAAGAAAAGTTACAAACGCTATCAAATACATTTTAATATCATAAAAGGTTTTGCAACTGTCACTGTTAACAAAGAGTAAGTATCAAAGCCAATAAAACCTACGCCAATGAGCATGGAGGCTGGATGTCAAGCTCATTTAGTCTTATTTACCACTGATGGGAAGGTCGGGATTCGAATACTGCCTGGGTGTACAAAGCATGTTTTTTTCTATAATTGTTTCCATTTTACCTTAACACAAATGCTGGTACATTTCCAATTCTACCTTGATCATCTTAAAGCAATTAGCATGGTTAAATTTGTGTAGCCTGAATAGGTAGTAAGATAGCCTGAAAAAAATACCTATAAATAAATGAAAATATTAGTTATATTTTCTTTATTTATATAGTATAAATTTAAGCAATTTCTCACCGCCTCTTATCTCCCATCCCAGATTAATTTAATTACACGAATGGTGTATTGATGAGCAAGGTATAATTTAAAGAAAATCTATCTGCATTTGTATGGAGGTAATATAAATGGTTTATTCCTCACTGTCATGAAATTTCTCTTAGAATGTGAGGTTAAGATTTCTTCTAAAATTTATTTTTGGAATTGAGATTAAAAATTATTATTGGTAGTAAAGTTCTATATATATAAAAGGAATACTATATTTAACCCTACAACCTAGAACATGGATTATTTTTTAATTCTGTCATATGTGAACGTTTGATCCATGGCATCAATGTTGCATTAGACTGGATTGCTGGGGATGAAGAAATCTGGCTTTGAACCCCAGCTGGCCGTACTGAGGGTGGGGTTTCCTGAATGGTTTTATACTCTTCTGCTACTAAATTTCCTATAAATTTTACCTTACTTACCTCTGCTCCATTATTGTTAATGTGAGGATAGCCTAGACAGATAGTAAGATACTGTTCACAAAAATTCCATATAAATTAGTTGATATCTTAGTTGCACAAACTGGCGATAAAATGGCCTAGTTAGTCAGGACTAAAATGTACCTGAGAGTAGAAAATAAGCCGTAGGTTCACTTCCCCAAGTTTCAATAGTTATGTATACAAAAATTCTACATTCCTGGTGTCTTTATTTTGGAGCTACCTGAACTGGGCATCAAGTGTCTTAAGGCAGTAGGCTCACAATAGATGTAAAGTAAAAAAAATTGCAGAAGGCTCGCACACTCAGATTTCTTGAAGTAAATATATATTATACTTGGAAGAAGTTATAGGAAAGCTGGATAGAATCATATAAAAGGAGCAAACACAATATGGCTTTTACAATTAAAGACAAACACAGTTCGCAATTTACATTGGTGCCACTGGACAAAGAGGTAATGGCTGCCTTTTCAAGGAAATCGATCGTTACTGCCCAAGCCCCAAACATCGGTTTCATTTTACCAGAACTCATCAGTATAGATTGTGAAACACGCAATGCAACTTCCTAAAAGAGGAAAGCAAAAACCATAGAGGGGAGGAAAAGGAAATTTGTAAAGAATGATAAGATAATTGGATAGTAACATGTAAAATGAATAGCATAAAGGACAAACACAGAAAATGAACATTGGATGTGAATATATAATATATATCTTTATAAGGAAAACCTATTTTTATTTTGTGATGTAAATGTATTATACTTGAGAGAACATGTAGGAAAGATAGAAACATATAAAAGGAACCTTCCACCAAGTATAATACAATTAGCCCGTAAAGTGAAGATGTTTTCCTTATAAAGATATTGAAGTAAATATGGCAAGTTTCAGCTTTCTATGTTTGATATTGTAGCTACCTGTATCAGTGGTAATGAGCTATGCTTGCAATCGATAAAAGTGCTTTTTTTAGTGCTCCCAAGGTGGACACACTCAGGATTCTCTAAGTACACATACAAATTTTGAGATTTCTTGGTTTCTTAGTTTTGAAGTTGCTTGAACTGGTATGAAAAATCAAAACCTGGCCAACGGAGTTTTCTGGTGAATTGATTTTGATTCAGCTATCAGATATGATCCTGTGGACAGCCATCACATCAGTTTGTGATCACATAAATTAAACTAGGCTGCCTAGCTACAGAGCTATAATGCATTTTTGCTATAGTAATAATTATGCGGAATATAAGATGAGCGGGAAACACTAACAAAACGGTTTTTTATTTCATGATTAAGCAGTCAACTTAGAAGAAAAATGTCTCCTTTGTAACATTACGTGGTATAATGTTACAACCGGACCCCGCCCAATACTAACGTAAATAGATATGTCGCATCAAAGCATACTACCCGCTCCAATATAAGTTCAAATCCATTAGGATCCCTACAATAGTATGTTTCTCTGTTGTAGTTCTTGTAGGCTAAGAAGACATAATAAAAACGAGGCGGCACAATATATTTCATTACTCGATCCAATTCTAAGTATTAATTTGTTCATGTACTTACAATACTAATCTGCTCACAATAGAATCCTGCAAGGCTGGCCGGCACCTGGAATCCTATACTGGCGAGTGGGTCAAGGGAGATCCAGTGGGTCAACAAGCGTCCCGGCACTCCGACTGTACTAGCGTGAAATGAGCCAAGAACTATCAACTTCAACTAGACGACAATTATGTTTCCGACCTCTGACGGATGCTAGAGGAACCTCCTTCAAAACATCGGGTGATTGGAGATATTCACGGATATTCCGATGGAGCGAGTGGAATCAACAATGGTCTACGTGACTGTTTCAAGGCATCGTTGACGTCATCATGCGTGTATTTTTTGTACTCCCACCTTCCTTTCCAGAACAACGAAATCGCTATATAATGGCTGTGCAAGCTTGCCATACTTGACTATTCTACGATCAACGATCGACGACAGACCATTGTCATGGACCTGGACAATGGCTGGAGAAATACTTGTAAAATGTATCAAAATCGTCGCTTAGACGAGTGGAGTTATGAACTCTAACTTCTTGATCAACTATAAACTTTTTGCATATAATATTCAGTTTCAAAATCTAACGTATTTATAATTTAATCGTCAATTTAATTTAAATACTCTATCTTTAAAATGTCGCCGCTCGGGCGCTGGACTTGTGCTTATGTATTTATTCTCGTAAATATCCTCAGTTACGGGCTGATTAGAAGTTGACATGTTAATATTTAATTGTTTGGAATTGTAGAGTATTCCCTTTTTTTTTAAGTAACTTTTCATATTTAAAATTATGGTTTGAATTAACGTAACGTGAAGTAACTTTTTATTGGAATTTGAATTAGGATGACTTTAATCTTTTGTAACGTAAGTTCTGTTTGAACAGCTAAAATTTTGTTAATTGATGGAACTGTGTTCACTTATTCTCAGTCAGATCGGATAGTCCCGTGGGAGTTTGGCTTAGGTCTGGTAGTCAAACCATCACGTTTTGTAAACACTGTTGTGTGGTCGTCAAATTTAAATTACTTTTTATTTATGATATCGTTTTCTGTGAATTACGAAACCTTTGGAACCATATCAAGGTGCCCATTAGGCCCTTATAATTTTGTATCGCATTTAAATATATACGCTGTGGTATTGTCTCATAGAGACTGGTCTATCAATATTATGATGGATTTCATGTTGCCTTTTGTTAAAACACTTGCGCAACTTTACTGATGTAAAGTTGTTTACTTCGAGCATAATTTCCAACAGAACTCATTATGATATAATGAGACCATGTACTGTTAACTGCGCATTGTCTTTCAATTGAATAAACTGCTCATTGTTGAATTTACATATTTTTATAATATCCATTTATCTTGTATGTTAAGTTCATCCTCTCCCTTTTATTACTTTCACTGGTCGGGTAGTATGAGGAAACAGAGAGGGTGCAACACCTTGTTGAAAGACCAGAGGTCAGGAACATGCATCTTCGGAGCCATATGCAGCTACCTAGCCTCACGAACTGAGGCTCTTTTCATAAAATTATTTTCCTTATATTTATAAACATTGTTTGCACACAACACATAAAAGTGTAAACCATAATGCTCCATAATACTCATAATTCTTGAATATCGCCCACTATTTTGGGCACTGTGTGTATTGAAGAGAAAATCTGATTCCTGTAGGACTGTGGAAGTTAAGGGTTGTGAAGGGAGGAGAGGGGAAATAGCTCAATGTGAAACCACCATGGGAGGGTGTTGAGGAAGGCGAGGACGCCGCTGACCTGTTCATTCATATTAGTTCACTGTTTGCTGGTGGTATAGTCTTGCGGATTGATAGTATAGTTTTCATTATTAAAATACATATTTCATTTTATAATGGTGTACAATACCTATTTGTGTGAAACATGTTACTTTATTTTCACTGGACAACCCTTCAATTATAATTGCAATGAACTTGAAAAAAAGAAAAATCATGGATGAAAACAGAAGATTTAATAAAATGTGCACTAATTGCTTTGCTTTTATAGAAATTAATGGCTTAAGTGTGCGCTATAGTGAACCTCCTTTTCAGTTTTGGGGGTTGAGAGTGAGGGTTGGGGTGAGTCATAGTTGCTATGCTCACCAACAGGTGTCGCTAGTTTCGCCAGTGAGTAGGTATTGCTATTTCGAGACATTGCTTTGAAAAAAAAAGTACAAAGGGGAAGGGGTTAAGTGGACAGTGCTGTTAGAATGCTGTCAGCCGGTTAATCTCTGTATTCCTTGAAAGTGTCAAGGACTAATGGGGGCGGCCTGAGCCTAGCCTAGCTCACGCACCTCTCCTAGAGAAACCTTTTCACCACCCGTTTTAAATTACTAGCTTGTGACATCAGTTGCTTCAAATTAATAAAGTAGTATCAATTTTAGATTTCTAGCTTTGACAATCCCATCCAATTTTTTAAATAATTTTTACACAATTTTGTTTCATTAAAAAGTTTTATTAGCTAGTATATTAAAATTGTAGCTACAAGGTAAAGATTTAACTCTTTTGAATTTTAAACTGCATTATATTATTTAAAATTGTATTTCTATTTTTAATGTAAACACTATGATCTACCAAATAAACCACAATATTCATGTCCTAAAAAAAATCAACAACACTATATTTGGTTGTGCAGATATTTGCCTGCTCATAATTGATTTTTTTTTTAAAATATTATATTCCATAGAAGATTTTCATTTAGGGCTTAGTTCTTAGACCGCTCGGCCATTTTTCCGTGCTATTTTCCGTGACCTACAACATTTTAACCATCAAAACTATCTGGATATATTTTCAAAGGAGGTTGGGGTAAGGAAGTTAGAATTTATTAATATGCAGTTCACACGCATTTACATGCTAAACAGTGAAAGGCTATTCAGGAATAAGCATCTACGTATAAACTGGCAGGATTCAAGTCCCAAACTCTTCGTCACTGGCAAACAGGACAAGACTAGATTGAAGCCTTTTCTGAATTGCCCATCTATTAGAGTTGAATAAAATAATTGGAAACATTCCTAAACATTCTTCAAAACATTTAGGATGCAGAAGACAAACGTTCGTGAACCTTTGTTTCAGGTTTCCATATTTTTATTCCCATCTTCCCAGTTCAATCTTTTTGGATGATTTGGAGAGTAAGTAAACCCTGATTTTGGTTAGAAAGACAGTTTAGAAAATTCAAACATATTTTCTTACACTCAACATTGATAGCATTTTACTATATTATTTGTGTCGTTCTATAGGTTTTGATAATATCTATTAAAGGTTACAGCTGAAGATAGCATGACTTGGTGAACGAATATATTAAAATTTGATTTAGTAGCTTTAGTAACTAACTTCTACTGTTCTTCCTACCAAAATCATACTGTAATAACCTGTACCGCCCTTGGACTCAGAAACTAGACAATTTACTTTGCTTCCAGAAGAGGATGAGTAGGCCTCACATATCTCTGTTGACCGCTAGATTTAGTTGAATTGTAATAGGAAGAACCATATTGTGTCAAATGTCGCGTAAAGTGTTCTGCAGTTGTCACTTTGACATAGTCTTACTCTCAAAAGCTGCTGAAAGAAAAAGAAATGTATTTACGATAATCTTGTCCCTCATATATTTTATATCTTTTAAAAGACTCTTCTTATGGTGATCCATCTACAGTCCAACTGTCATATAAAGGACCTTTTAGTTATAAAATAAATTTTTCTGCCATTTTACTATATTTTTAGCGTTATTTTATAGTTATTGATGATATATCCATAGTGACAGCTGAAGATCTTGACCTATCAATACAAGGGAAGTAGATAGATCTAATATAGTTTCTAGTTGTCAGGTAAGGTAGGCCCTTTCTTTAAAGCTGGACTGTAGCTAAAGTTTTTTTAGCCCATACTTGCAATGACATAGTTTAATGGCAATAAAAAGAGGTATGTTTCAGTATTCGTTCTAAATAATTAGCATATACACATGATAAACCCAAGTTGATGTACTATCACATTTGGATTTAAATTTTATAAATTTATTTTGCATTTAGTTTTCATTTTTTATGTAGAAAGAAAGTGTCACAGTTCCATGCCGGTTGGCACGCGGACAGAATATCAAACTCATCTAGTCAGGTTTGCAAGTGACGTGGAGATAATGAGGTTCAAACTACAGCTGGGTGTACTAAGAGTGGGTTTTTATGAGTGGTTTCTTTCTCTTTATCTATGCAAATCCAGTAACATTTTGTCTCAATTCTAGCTTTCTCAACGCTATAACATTAGTGCAAATTAACGCCTCTAGACCAAATGAGCAGTAAGATGTGGAGAAAAATGACTTACATGATTCATCCCAATATTTGTACGCCTGTTATAAAAAGTTGACAACAAACTACAATTATTTATTACATAACATATTGATATTATAGTTTAGTTTGGGTTGCAGTCGTTAAATTAGTACTTATTTAATGTATTTAAAAATCATAAGTTTAGCCAAATGTCAGGGGCTCGATTAAAGTGAGCTGTAATTTTCTTTTATATTTAGATTAATATTAAGTGAACGACCGTATTCTTAACAATGTGAGTATTGCGAATATATCCAATAATATACAAAGGAAACTGTAAAAGGTGCCAAACAAACGCTTGACTCCAAGTCATCGGTGGCTTTTTCTGACAGCTCTAAAGTAGGTGACAAAACCTGTAAAGTTCAGGGATATTAGAGCATTGGCGCCAACTCTCCAGATCGATTTCCGTGTATAGTTGATGGTTTTTAGTTATATTTGAATGAACACTAAATTGTGGTTCTATAAACATGCCTTAAATTTGGCGTAGTACATTGTTCGGATTCACTGTGTTTCTTTAAATGACTCTTATGGACAAACCGTAACATATTATACAGGTAAATTTTAATTTTTGGTATTTTGTAGTCATTGGCAGGAGCCTTATTCTGAAATAAAGAAATAATCCGTTTTTTATTATATTATTTTTAACATACATGTGGTGCACACACTGTGGTAAAATGTTTATGTAGTCTGTACACAACGTTTAGGGTACAGTAAGAAAACTAGGAAGGAACTTTTAAAAATCACAAACATATTTTTGTGGTAAACATTGAAATGTTCAACTATATTATTAGTATAAGTTGATAGTTATTGATAATATCTATCAAATGTTACAGCTTTAGATCATATGACGTATGGACACATAATGATAATTTAAGTAACGTTTATAGCTGTCAGATGCTATTCTAGTACAGTGTTTCTTCTATAGACAGCCACACATAATGTAGGGTGATTCATTCGGGACAGTACATTTATTTTTTTAACTCATGATTGGAAAGTCATAAACTTCGATTTCCTCATGGCAAGTAGAATTGTATTATATAAATGCTGGACGGGCTCACCAACAGCGTCCAGACACATAATAGCCCGACACTCCTAATTGTGTGATGTAGAGTAAGTGTTCAATCACGAAAACACAAACAACACTGATAAAACGTTTAAAAAATGATAAAAAGCTACGAAAGAGCTATCTACTGTTAAAATATTTGACAGTTTAAATCAAAACAATAAGATAATCATTATTTGATAAAGCCTAGAAAAGTTAACTTCTCTACGAGACACAACAAAACCAAAATATATTTGTTCTTAAATGTATTTGAAAGGACATGCTCAAAACTTCTAAGATGTGTTGGCAAACATAGATCTGGTTAATGACCCAAGACCGACCGTGAAAGGGTTGTGAGGGGGGAGGGGGGAGAGGGTGTTAAGCTTGTTCCTGGTACCTGTCACCCGACATTGCCTAAAGAGAAGGTTGACAAATATCTGAGGGTTGGGTTTTGTGGAGGGGGTAGGCAGGCTACGAAAGTGATAGCAGAGTTCCTTGCAGGACATCGCTGAACTAATTTAAACAAACTTTGGTACAAAATTACGTAAGTTCTATATGGTATTTTAATTTGAAAAAAATACGTACCTTTATTTGAGCTAAAATTCATTGTTTGTATAGAAAAAAAATTGACCCCACTCACAACGTAGAAATGCAAAATTTTGCATCAATTTAATAAATTAATCAATAGGATTGTTTATAATATCTTTCTATAGAAACATAGAAATATATTTGCACTACAAAATAAAAAATACCACGTACTCCTCCGATATTTCATAATCCCGGAAAAATGTACCAAAGTAGGTGTTAGTTTTATTAGGCAGGACTACATTTGAATATTTTTACAATTACTTCAATAACATATTTTTTTTAAATAATAAACTCTTAGTTAAAATCAATCTAGATACAAATTATGAATTAGCAAGTCGTTATTTGATTCTTAAAGCTCGATAGCACTTAATAAGTGATCAAATTTCCTGAATCAATTTTAAACAAATAATCGATATACAATACGTAGGTCGGTAGGTGTAAATAAACAGTTTTATCAGTGTCTAACTGTTGAAAGTATTTATTTTTCATGAAATCCAACAAAATATCTAACTAAAGGATCATATTAAATAAATTGGGGTTCTTTGCATAGTTGTAAATAATTAAAACCAATTTGGTAGTAAGAATTAACAGTCATGTTTATTTAATCATCACTTTGGCCGCTGGCAAGTTAACATATACGTCATGGCGGCTAACTTTGTATCGTGTGTAATGTGTTTTTATTTATGCTAAAAAATAAGTAAAAAATAAGTAATTTGTTTTATTTATTTCGTGCTTATTTGAAATTCTAGTTTTGATTTTGATTGTTTTAAGAGCTTTAAGCTGTTCATTAAAATATTTACAAGATTGTTTGTGAGATGAAAGTTTCAGAAGTAAGCATGCGTTGAAACGGCTGTGTTCAAGTTTCTCATTGGGGTGGAAGGGTAGGGTATTAGCCACGTTAAATTTTCTACTCCTAACAATTGTATATATATATATTATATATATATAAAATATTCATGTATATCTCCTTTGTCCGACAAAATAATGATTACGGATTAAGTTGTGCTTTTCAAGTAGGCCTTTGTAATTTTTGAATTCAAAAATCAAAATATTATGCTTTGTTTATGAGGGAAATACTCGACCACCGAATCCTCGAATCTTGAATACTTGTCAGAATTCGGTGTATTTGAGGATTCGAGTGGCCCATCTCTAGTATTTATAACTAAAATGCCCTATTAACTCAATGATGTACTGTATTAACTGAATGTAGTTGAAAATGATGTTTTAGTATACCGGTATATGAAGAAATGGTAAAGACAGTAAAAGATTTTTTTTCAATATTCTTTCTTGAAAATAGGAAAATTAATAAGAAAATAAGCTAGTTTTATAATAAATAAAATAAACATTTGTGATTTTAGAAATTATATTTTAAAATAACTTTCTCAACTCTCTTAAGTTTATAAAAATTTTGAATTAAGTTTTTATACTTACCCCATTCAAGCAGAGGATGTGCCTGTTCTACAGTCAACAACAAACCATGCACTATTACTAAGTGGTCAACTGGATGTAAAATGTGTGCTACAAGGTTACTCTCAAACCCCCCTCAGAGCTATACTCAAGAGTATTAACTGCACATGCGGCTTTCAAGGGGAAGAAGCCACGGTTGTTCCGACAATCCCCCCCCCCTTTTCATGAAACCAAAAACTACGCAAGAGTGTTGGGTGCTCATAATTTGTTATTGGTGATCACATCATGGACGTTCTATCGTGTAATTCTTCCCCACCCTATATACCCACTGAGAAATGGTTGCATATAAGCCACGACCCAAGTGTGACCTGTACTTAGATTTTGGACAAATACTATGAACTTACCAACAATGTAAGTTGGTGTCATTTTTGGCTAATTTTTTACTATATATATTTTTTAAATTGGTTAGGATTTAAATTAGTACTAAACTAGAAATCATGTTTCGGCAAACTTATTTATTTTTTATTTACAAAATTGAGAATCAGGAAACTCTGCTTATTTTGAATTTACTAAGCTCAATAGTAATATGAAGCCTATGAGCCTAATGTTCACTTTCATGATTATTGTGGCATTTAATATTTTGAAAGCTTTTGATTAGCGTTGGAACTTTAGCTCTATTAGCCCGTCTTTGGGACTGATTCCTTTTGGTTATGTATGTTAATATAGTTAGGGTTAGGAATTAAAATATCTCCTTTATATAAATTATTAAATTGAAGGTATTGTTTGTATTCATGATTGGCATCATATATTATTATTGTAAATGTTATGTCTTGCCCAATTCTTGGGGAGTAAGAAAGATAGACAATATTGATGCCTAGGATTAATCGAATTTGTATGCTCAGGAGCAGAACTATTTGGTATTTGCCCCTATTTTGTGAGGGACTATTTTAGGAGTTTTATATTGCTAGTGTGATGTTCGGTATCAGAGTAGAATACATACATGTTTGTTTCATGTATGTTATGGTACATGTCAGAGCTTTACTGCCTCACGGGTATCACCCATGACAGGTCAGGGTTCTGTTCATAGTTAGGTTGAGATGTATTGTTATGTGCAGAGTTAAGCTATGCCTGGTAACCAAAATTAATATTTTTGTACAAGAGTTATATTGCTATGATAGTCATCCACTCTTTGGATTATTGTTTACCGTTAATGTCAATTGAAGGCTGAGGCTGTAGTATTTAACTTGCCCACTGCTTTATTTATTATTCTATTGTGAGTTGTTTGCAGTGGTCCAAATAGACTATGTTATCTTTTATTTTATGTTATAATAAATTGGTCATTGTTAAAATAGTTTTCTTTACATATTTCTTACGCTTGCAACCTTATCCCTGAAAATGAAGAGAGTGGTATTCCTGGTTCATCCTTTAATTAGGTCACATGATTATGATACTTGGGGTACTACTTTTGAATGTGTCAAATAAGGCTTCCCTGCTGATATCTATCTTAGTATTATTTTTGCGCCTTGCTCATTACAATAGCTTGTATGTTAGTAAGTTTAGGGTAACAGGAGAGCATGATGGTGCAATACTCTATGATTATATTGAAAAAAACTTACATTAAGTGTTTCCAATTTGATAAATGCCTTAGAACATGTACCAAAAGCGCCATTAGCACAGCTAGCTATAGCAAGTATAGAAAATATGTCTTCAGCTTCCAAAATATCATCATACTCTCTCAGGTGTAGTGCAGTCTTCATTGCTGCATCAACAAAACCTGTAGACATTTAAATATAATAATTGCAATTATAGTTTAACTAAGACTATGCCCATAGTAATTTTTGTTTTGTGAATCTGAATTGTCTGTATGTGTAGATAAAAAGTACCTAAATGTTTAGATTAGAGATGGATCAAATCCGCTATTTTACAAAGAATCCAAATCTACAATTCACCTTCGAGTTCTGAATTTCAAATCCCAATCTTGGAAAAAATTAAGAACATAAGAGGAAATATAAATATAGGTAAAATAATAATATGAAATAGAAAGATTAACTAAATTTCAATATTATTTATTATAATTCACTCATTATAACATTAATACATTCAGTTAAAGTGTTAAATTACTGATCTGGGTTCTGGTTGTTAATTCATTCTATAATTAGCTTTGGTTCTGAACCACCAATAAGCAGTATTGGAGCTCCAAAACAAATTTAACTTGAAAAATCTGAAGGAAAAACAATATTATTTTTAAGGGATTTGAGTCTCGAATCCAAAATTTTCTCAAACACTCAAATCCTGAATATCGTTAAGAATCCGAAGATTCGAGGTCCCATCCCTAGTTTAGATTCCCGGATGAAAGTTGTGTCAATGGAAGAATAATATCCATGAATCGGCCTCTTAGATTAGCTAATAGCACATATAAAAAGAAAATATATTAATTTTTGACAGTTAAAATCTGCTTCAGTTGTCGAATGGTCTAAGGCAGTGGTTCTCAAACTGTGGTCCATGTCAGTGTGCCAAGTGGTCCACACATGGGACCACAGGAAAATGAATGGTATAGAAAAATCATATTTGCTTTCTCAATTATTATTATTATTCTATTATACTAAGACTAAGTTTTAAAAAATAAGTAATCAGTAAACTAACCTTATATTATCTTTATTAAAAAATCATGTAAATACTTTCAGTTATACATTTTAAATAAAATGGTTAGGTCAATTTTTTTAACCACCCGACATTAAACTATTATTTATTTGAGGGCTTCAATCCAAATCAAAACAACATCTTGAAGACAAACAAAATAGTTTTTTGGTTATGGGGCGCATGAAACCTAAACGTTCATCATAATCTTGAGGTCAACATTTTTCACAGTTAACATCTTTTTTCTCTTTATTGAAAAGAGAAAAATTGAAATAGGCTAGCTCCATTGAGTTACCTTAACTTTGTTCCACCAAGTACAGTCCAATTTTCACAGAGAGAGTCGACATTCATAAAAAATGTACTATAATGTTAACTTATTTTATTAATGACTATCTGGTGTACCCATTCTTGGCATGGGAAATCTATAAAGTAGTTTTTTTTAAATTCTTAGCATGTAAAATTAACCACAGGGAATAATAACCAAATCTTAAAATTTTGTTGGATATTAATACCTAATTGGTTTAAATTGTGATACAAGACATGAAAGTAAGCTGACTAATTAATACACAAAGTCAAAATAGGAATATAATCTGATCATGTTTTAAAAACTGAAAATTCTTTTGAAGATTAGGTTATAACTTTTCTATACACAATACATTAAACTATTAACTGTTAGAAGAATCCAATAGCCAAAGTTATTATAATTGTTTTAGTGAGGATTTACTAGCATCTAGTTATATTCTGAAAATTGAAAAATGACACCTGGACAAAGGAATCGAATTTGGAACCTTTATTTTAGTACGCCAATGCTCTAACCAATGAGTTATCTAGCACTCATCCCGTGCCCAGGGTAATTCTTCACTCATATTTTAAAGCAGAGTCTATGATGGATGTGTGGAAATCATCAGCTACAAATGTGTGATTTATTAAGATCACAAGCTACCAGATAACGCAGCCACCTTACAATTATAATAATTGTACAAATGGCAGCAATAAGCCAACTACCGAGTTGAAGGTGGCTGCCTTATCTGATAGCTCGTGATCTTAATAAATTACACATTTGTAGTCGACGATTTACACACGTCCATCATTGACTCTGACTTAAAATATGAGTGAAGAATGACCCTGGGCAGGGGACAATTCCTGGATGGCTCAGTGGTTAGAGCATTGGCGTACTAAGCCAAAGGTCCTGGGTTAAATTCCCGTGTCCAGGTGTCATTTTTCAATTTTCAGAATATATTAACTGTTAGTGCCAATATAAAAGAAAATAAATGAGAGGGAACTCCCCATGGACTTTCTCAATCTAGTGTTTAAAAATTGAGATATTTACTCTAAACTTGTAATATATGTGAAACAAAATAATATGCACTAGCAAACCCAAACATAAATTTCGTTACTTTCGTAAAACATTTTTTGACTCCTCGTTTTAAATTTTATAATTTTATTTTTAAGAATTAATGTCCTCATTTCTATGTTTGGATCATTAATAAAAGACCAATATTGGATCCACAAGGGTCAACACTTTGTATTAAAATTTCAACTTCCGGTTAAAATTTTCGACATTTTATAAGAGGTTGCATATTTTATGGTTATCACATTGCTATTAAATTCCTCATTTATAAATTTAGATCAATAAAAAGGGTGGATATTATTGACTATTGAGTCTAAAATGAAAGCGATATATCATTGCTGCACAAACATTTCCCTTAAGAGGTTAAAGGAAAAACAACAAATTTTTGAGATATTTACTTACTTACTCTAAAGTATTAGAGAATTATTACATTAAAATTTAAGTAATATCTCTTCACAACTAAAGCTCACAAAATTGTAAGAATATAATTGCCAATATCTCGAAAACTATAGGTTTTATAAAAATATATTTCAAATAAAATATTTTTATTTTTAATAGTACTGCAATTTTGCAACGATGAGTTATTTTGTACCGCAAATAGTTATGGAGATAAGGAAATTTCCGCTTCTATAAAGTACCCTAAAAGTAATTTTCATGGGAAAAAGAAAATAGCCATTCTAGTTATATTCTTAATCAATGTATAGATAGAAATTTTAATCAAAATTGTTAGAGCAAATTTTGAGAAAATCTATTTTTTCTCTTTTCGCCCTTTACTAAAGTATTATTAATCTAAGGGTTAAACAAACACACAGACAGACGACATTGCAAAAACCACTTTTTAGGGTTGGGAGGGTCATGAAACCTTAACATCCATCAAAATCTTAGGTTAGATTTTTTTACGGTCACAATACTTTGACTTTAGTGTTCAAATAGGTTAAAAAATATATATATATATATTTGCGTAAGGCTTGAAATTTTTGGCTTTATAAAAATATGTTTCAAATAAAAGATTTGTATAATAGACCTATATATTTTCAATGATAAGTAATTTAATATCTCAAAGATTTAGGGAGATTTGATAAAAAAATGAGAATTTATGCAGCAGACCGGAACCCTTAGTCATTTTGCTGAAAAAATGAGAGTAGCCAATTTGTTTATAATATTGATCAATGCATAGAAACAAAATTATTATCAAAATCGTTCTAGTGAAAAAAGGGAAAATAAAAATTCAGCAGGCGTAAATTTAAATATTTTATTCTTGCAATTTTAGCAACCGGCAAAAAGTCTAATATTTTGAGACTAGCATGTTTAAGGTAATTCAACTATCAACATTTTATTGTACTATTTTAACAAGCTATAACAAGCTATATTTTATAAGCTATAAATAATTTTTTAATGACTTCAAATCATTACAACTCACAAATTATAAGTAGTCACACTTGGTATTTAATGCTTTTTGCATACCAATAGTTAGGCAATGTAATGAATTATTTAGGCTGTAATTTAGTATAACTAGACATATGAGGTGTACATGTTGAAATATTTATAGTATGTTGAAGACAAGTAGTTTTTAATGTACAAGCAGTTTAAAATAGAGTGGAACTCAAACTATCCGAATAATTAGATGTAGTTCAGGAATAATTAAGAAAAAACCAATGTATGACAAAGTAAAAACCCAATTTTTATTGATAAAAATTAACTAAGCAAACAAAGGTAATGTACTATTAAAATTACGTTAAAGTATGTAACTACAGTAAAAAACAAAAATTAAAATACAGTATTAATTGTAAACAAATTTATTTTATTAATTCTTTAAAATGTAGTATGTGTATACATATACTCTATTTTTCTTGGAACATCTCAAATAGCGTATGTTGCTTTGAAGAAGTCACTCGTTTCTGTGCCGCAAGATCTCGCAGGCGCTTGACAGCAAGCAGTTGTACACCCCCACATTCGGGTTGCCGTTCAATCCACTTTAAGGCATTTTCAAAACACGTAAAATCTTCTCCATGTGTAGGAACTGTTTCATCTTCCGTCCCTTCACCAGTTTCGTCACCGTCCTCTTCATCTCCTTGCTGGCCATCCACAATGCTCTCAAAGATCTCATCACCTGTCATTATCTGGAATCCTTGATCATTTGAGTCACAGAGAAGCCACTCCTCCACATCATCAACATCGCATTCAGAGCATCCAGAGATTCCCTTCAAAATGTTCACAATTTCATTCACACTCATTTCCTGTTCAAGTTCATTAGCCTTTTCTTTTTGTTCCTCCAATTCAAGTTGTTCTTTTGTTGATGTGCCGTTTATTCTGTTCCAATCTCGTTTTAGTGTCAAGTTTTTAACCTGATTCCAAGCTTTTGCAATCTTTCATATTTATTTTCTTGTACGAATCCAGAACACTTTCTTCACCTTCCTCGGCCAAGAGTAACTTACGGGGCAGTTGCCTTCGGTAGTGTCGTTTGGTGGACTCAATTACACCCGAGTCCATGGGATGCAGCAGACTTGTGACATTTGGTGGCAAGAACATGCACTTAAAGTCTCCGTTTTCTCTCTCAAGAAGCTCAATTGGTAGATGAGTTGGTGCAATGTCGACTTTCCCAATTTTCCTGTTTCTGCTTTAATTTTTTAATGTATGAAAGTTTTGTCCCACCATTAAAAATTAAAAATTCAGACGTCGCCCATGCACTTTTTTGGTGCATGCATGTTACTGGAAAATTCTGTAAATTTTTAAAGCATCTTGATTTCTTTGATTTTCCAATCAATAGCAAAGGTAGTCGCTGATTAGTTGTAGAGTTGGCACAACCGAGCACTGTGACACGATCTTTGTTTACTCTATGTCCTAGAGGAGTCTTTTCTCTTTTGGAAGCTAACATTTTTCTTGACGTTGCTTTCCAGTTAAGACCGGTTTCATCAGTGTTGTAAATAAGGTCAGGATCAAGGTCTTTAGTTTCAGTTTTAAAAGTTTCCAGAAATTTATTTGTTGTTTCTATATCAGCAGAAAGTATTTCATTGGCAACTTCTAACTCTCAAATGCAATGCCGAGATATAAAGTTCTGTAGCCAACCCTGGTTTGCCTTAAAGTCAGTCACACCCCCAAGTTTTTCACAGAACATCATTTCTCTTTTTCACATAAAATCGGCCCTGAGATTGGTTGTCCAATCAAACATTGTTAAAGGAACTACTTGTAAATAGCGTTCTCAAGTTTGTCGTTTGTCTTTTTTTATCATTTTTTTAAGAGCTCCAGTCCTCATTTTCTAATGCGCTCACAAAGTTTAAAATCTTCGTACTGTTAGTTTTATTGTCAGAAATCATAAAAGTTCAGATACAAAATCGCTCAGCCAGTTGTTTACCAGAAACACCTTTATTCAACTGATTTATAATTTCAACTTTATCACTCAATGAAAGAACAAAATGTTTACATTTTGTTTTGGACCCATTTTGAACCCAAGTAAAAAAGAAACACTGAGTATGAAAAAGTATGAAGCATAAACACAGTGCAATACAATAGCATGAAATGACAGCGGCTGAGGAGTGAGGGGGGAAGGGATGCATGGTGGGGGGTTGGAGTCTTGTCCCATCCCCCAGCCGGTGATCACGTCCTCTAAGCAACTAGGGCACGTGAAGTTCAACTTACCCTTCTTCTACCAATTTATTAATTTTTGTATTTCCCCCCAATCAATCTGTATTATTGGGGATCCGGATAATTGGAGTTCTACTGTAGGTAGAATTAAATAATTTTAAATCATGTATAAATACTGTTCTTTTTATACTTGACTTATCATTTTAAAAAAATAGCAGGAAAAACATGATAGATAGCTCGCTTTTGGTATTGTATTGCCAGTTCTCCTATTTGATAGAAGACGTGACAAATACATTAAGAAAATTTGTACAACAAGGAAGAGAAGGAACAAGTATAAGAGAGAGATATACAAGTTTAACAACTAGGTTTATTTAAATTTAAACAAGTTAATAAAGTTACATATGGTTTTACCAGATCTTACACAAGACAGTCCTTTGTTTATTAAGAGAATTTAAATCAGTTACTTTACACATTGTTATCCCAATAGGGAAAATTTGGAGTGAAACTCCTAGGTTATACCTGCAATCAACACAAGTAAGGTAGATGTCTAGAATACTAATAGGTGTGGTAACCTTGTTACAACATAAATTCGGAGAAGTTGTATAACACACCAGACCAGCCCCAGTTGACTCATTCCAGCACGACTACAATCCGACATACACACTGCAGTACTGTCAATGTTGAACTAGCTCGAGGTCTGAGGTTCACTGCCAGCTGTGTTGGTTGAACCGCTCCCCAAAACAAATGAACAGCGTTGCCTGTCAGCTCAGCGCGCATCGGCGGGAGTATTCAGAACTTCTACTAACTGTGACTGTGTATAGACCTAAATGCGTGTGGACGAGTGGAGACTGTTCTGGAACCCTTACCCTTTTCCTCTCCGTTGCTCTCCGCGCCCCGATAACGCATGATTTCCTTAGGATATATAACGATTGGAGTCCAGAATGTGATCACACATTACACTCTGGGTTTTAGAGGTGAGAGGCCTGACTATTAAGTAAGCTCGACATGTTTCTCAACATTCTCTTTGGCGTTAAATCTTTATTATTCTAAATTTACTGTTCAGGACATACATATATTTTTGATTATTATTATTATTATTTCTTTTACGGTTTTCTGCCTTTAAGGCTATAGGATATTTGGATACCTGTACAGGGAATACATGAGATAGTAGAGGAAGCAGGACTGAGATGGTATGGGCATGTATTGAGGAGGGGAAAAAAGAGGATGCCGAAGAAAATGCTGGAAATGAAATATGTGAGAAAAATACCGCAGGGGAGGCCAATGAAGAGATGGGAGGAGCAGGCAACAGGAAGTGTTCAAGTGAGAGGAGAGGAATGGAGGAAATTAAAAGCGTAGGAGTGGTGGAATGATAGAGTAGGATGGAAGTATTTTAATAAACTGACCCAGCCACGGGCTGAAAACAGTTTATGATGTTGTTAAAACAACTATAAATGGTTATTATCATCATAATTATAACTATAAATAAGTACTACGCTATTAGTATTTAATAACAAACATATATTTTAATCAAATTTATAATATATATTATTTGAACATAAAATATTTATGTCTTAATATGTAAAGGTTAATCACAATTTTGTATTAAGAGTATTGAAAAATATGTGATTAGAAGTTGAATTAAAATAATCAATTTTTCACTAACATTTGATATTTGTCATATCTAACATCTACAATCATGACACGTTAAAACAATTTGAGTTTGTTAGAGTAAATATTATTACAAATCTTACAAAGTAATCAGTAATGTATTGTAAAAAGTATGAATGTGAGTGACAATGTTGGGATCTTAAAACATTTCATTTTATAAATTGTAGATAACTAATTAATGTAAACTGTTAACATCTCATATCAAAATCCTTATAGAACAAAATTTTTAATTTTAACTGAGGATGACATTATTTTAATGCAATATTTTATATATTTGCATACCTCCAAAATGTGTATAGCTCATGTAACACTAACCTTCATATAGTTGTTTTTGAGCAAGCATAAAAAAATGGTATGCTTCTGCACCTCTCCAGGTGTTATCGGCCATCCTAGAGTCAATGTTAGCTTCTAAGTCACTTTCTAGTAAGCCAAGCAACATCTTGTTCTGATCACCTATGGAAATATATTCATGTGTTTTACTTCTTTTGGTTATTTATTCTTCCAATTCATATTAATTAAAGTAGCAACATTTAAGGAACTATTTCAACAACTTGTAATTCACAACAATATGAAAAATATTCTTGAATTACTTTTTCTGGCATAAGCTTTAGTGTCAATACTAATTAACAATAGATAAGTATAAACATTTAAGTTTTAAAATAATAAACAAATTATAGGGCCAGTGTAAAATTAATTATGTGATATTAACTAAACAACTAGAATTTACTGACACCTTAGCTAAGTTGGAATCTAGTTTGTCTACTAAAGAATTCGTTCTGGGTTATATTCCCGGCATGGATGGAAAACTTAGCATTGGTATAGTGAGAGTTTTCCCTTTAACAGTGATGTATTTAATCAAATCTGAGGGCTTTGTGTTGTGTCTGTTCTAAAATATTAAGTTATTTTATAGGTAGTGTGCTGAAATAATCAGTGGGTTCACTAAGTGCATGTTAAATAACTCAAAATTTAATAAATAAAACTTACCTAGAAAAAAGCTATAATTAACTTAACAAAAACTAGAACTACAGTTAACTATACAGCTGCACCTATATAAACATTTACCATTTAATTAGCAGTTTATCTCAGGTTTTGTCATTGTGAATTTTTAATCTGTGTCTTGTATGGGACAAACAATATATAATAAAAGTACACCTGTCATTTCACATCAGTAGGGCCTTGCTGCTTAGTAGTGCAAACACAGCTACAATGAATAATAAACGGCAATTATTATGACAACCAATACTAGTGCAACTATCACTAATACAACAAAAACCAAACAGCCACCTAGATGGAGAATAAATGGATTATGAATTGTGCTTTTTTTTTAGCCCCCCGTCTTACTTCTGTTGGGGCTATTTTTGAGTCATGAATTAATTTGGTAAATTTACTTACCTAAATGATGCTCTGTTACCTGGCGTTTAAATTTTTTTTGTTTCTCAGCAATGAGTAAAGCTGATAATACATATAATTTTTTCATTCTCAGTGGACTTGACTTTAATTTTGCTTCTGCTTCTGCTATCTGATAGGAAAACAAAAAGTCATATAAACATGTATTTAAGTCTTGATATGACTTTATTTAGATAGAATATTTAAAAAGAGGTGTCATACAATTTTTATATAATTTTAATAGATTTAATCAGGTTCCAAAAATCAATGTATTAGTTCTATAATTAGGTAAAATGATTCAATAAATTCATACCACAATTTTTTTTTTGCCCTTTTGTCCCATTTCTCCTCGCAACTCCTTTGTCTGTAAGCATTTGATTATGGTGGTAGGGAGAATTGAGGACGGTATAATTGAATGGAAATGTCACCTGTGTTTGAGTGAAAAAACATTTAGGAAAAATCATGTTAGTCAGTGTCAAACCTCATTCCCCCACCCCTCTCTCTTCCGCCACATTCTGGCTCCGGGGTGAAAGGAGTTGGTCCCTCCATGTATAATGACCAGCCTTACATGGTGTCAGAAACTCAACCTTAGGGATTGCTGAAGCTTTACTCTTAGTTGCCCAGAGAGGACTTCTTAAAGGTGTCCTGACCAGCTATCCCCAGGGATGCACCAGCAATTGTTGAGGTTTAGAATAATAAACTGTTCGTATCAACTTAAATGTGTTAACATTTAATAAATACTTAGTAACATTATTTACTGGTACTACGTCATAACTGTACTGACCACATGTACAATAGTGAGCGGGATGGAAGTAATATAGATTCTAGTACCTAGGCCTAGTTCCATAGTTCATAATATGAACAAAGCAATAAGACTAAGTGAGTCATATATTCAACAGTTCCATTCTATATTTATTTATATCTACAAATGACACAGATTCACGAGCCAAACAAAATGTATTCTGTGCCAAAGCCTTAAAGTTAAAAATCTGCTAATTGGTTCTCAGAGTGCACATACAGAACAACTATAACATTTGTTTCCCACCCACTAGAGCACATAATGGTACTTAACATCAGTGTGTTTAGTCATTTTGTGATAATCACAGTTCTTAGCGAACCTAATTGCACTTTGGTTGTCCACAAAGAGAGTGGTAGGTTCACTGGAAATCAGATCAAGTTCTGCAAGCATCATTCTAAGCCACACACTTTCTTGAGCTGCTGAAGATGCTACTATATATTCAGCTTCTGTAGTTGACCTACTGACACACCCTTGTCGATGAGATGACCAGGTGACTGGTGCTCCTGCTAAAAAAGTGATATGTCCCGTCGTAGATTTTCTTGTAGTTTCATCCCCAGCATAGTCAGCATCTGAATATACAGTTAACTCAGGTTGATTTCCTTGGTAGCAAATACCATAGCTCCTAGTCCCAGCTAGATATCACATTATCTACTTAATGGATGTCATTTAAAAAACGACTGGTTTGATTAATTGCAAATGCAATATCTGGACGTGTCACTATTGCAAGAAACATCAAGTTTCGAACTGCTTCATGATAAGGTTCGTTGAGAACCTCCTTAGATTTCCCATTAGTTCAATGTAAATCTTCATTTGGGTCAGCTGGCACTGCTTGTGATTTATAATCTTGCATAGATAACTTGTTCAGCAATCTCTCAAGGTATCCTTCTTGACTTAAAAACATTTTATTATTTTCTATATTTATTTTGATCTCGATTCCTATAAATTATTTCGGTCATCTTCTTTAATCTAGAACTGTGCCTTTAGTTCTCTTATCCCAAGTGCCAACAATTCTGAGCAAGTACTTATAAGCATTCTGTCATCCATACATAATGCAAGCCAAACTTCAACATCATCGATCATTGTTCTAAAGACACATTTATTTGATTCCAATGGCTAGAATTCAGATTACTTCAAAAATTACAGGAATTTTCTATTCCAGGAGCGTGGAGACTGCTGGAGTCCATATAAACTCATCCTCAACTTGCAGACCATTTTTAGATCAACCTTCTTGAAACCTTCTGGCTGTTTCATCAACAATTCTTCAAGCAGTTCAAAAAAACAGTTTTTATGTCAAACTGTATCATTTCCATATCATAAATCATTGCATGTTCAAGAAATATACTAATTGAATCATACCTGATGATGGGTAAGAAAGTTATTGTACAATCAATACTTGCCTTTTGTGAATATACTTTTGCACATAACTGTGCTTTGACTCGCTCAATACGCTCATCTGGTCTCCTTTTTATTTTATATACCCATTTGAAGCTTATAGCCTGATGATTCAAAGGTAGATGTGTTAAGGTCAAAGTTTCTTGATTAGTTAATAATGTCATCTCTTCCTCCATAGAGGGGATACATTCCTTATAATGTGTGTCATTAAGTGCTTCTTGGTACGTTTGAGACTCCTTATAAATTGCTGCACATGCTGTTTCAATTGTTACTTGACAAATAACAAATTGTTATGGTGGCCTAAGAGTATCTCTTTTACAAAGTGTTGGCCCTGTATCTCTCCTGTCTTTTATAACTCCTTTTGGTTCAGGATTTTTCTCAGAGTCTGATCTACATTCCTCAACTTCTTGCACTTTAGGTTCATTGTCATGTTAAGTTAAATTATAGAAGAAAAATTCTTGATCATTAAATACAGCACCTTTACTCATTTCTTCATTACATTTTATATGTTAAATTTATCATAATGTATATGTATTTTCTAATAATTATTGACATTGTACTATGTAAGGTGATAGCTGGAGAGGAAGGTGGGTGCAGTTTACAAGGGAAGGGAACCCATTAGTGGCACAACTCTGTTGATGGCTTAGGGTTAAGATAAGAAATATTTCAATCTTTGTCAGCGGTAAAGACCAACTACCCTCCCCCCCCCCCATTTCACCAAATAATGAGGGTCAACCCAAGTGGCCAAGGCCATTACACCAGGGGCCAAGCAAAGGTTTTGATTGGTGTATAATTGGTAAGTGGGGGTAGCAAGCTTCTATAATGTTCTTTTTAAATCTGTTTATCATGTTTGGACTGAGACCGCTCTCCCCAGTTTTTAAGTGAAGGTTGAGGGGCGTAGCTGTCCAGGGAAATAAGCGACCCAGTTCACCAGAATGTAATCATTTGCGTTATTGATGTATAACTCCAGTTTAGTTGACTAACCCTAAGAAGTATCGCAAGTTAATATGTGAATTTATCAGTAAAAAAATCAACGGTAGTTAAAGTTTGGCGGGGATAAGTTTGAACCTAACTATTCAACATTCCAAGCTACTGTAATTTTCCTTGTACTTGGATGATACAATCTGTAGTTAGTACTATTTCTATCATGACCAAAAGAAATTACCTTCTCAGCCTTGCTTTCAAATTTAGTATGAGCTTGTTTGGATATATGCTCATAAGCGTCTGCTCCAAATTTACGCATGTGCTTCAAAGTTACCTTTTTTTCAGTAAACATCTCAAATAGTGCCACGTTATTGTTTACCATGTATGGCCGCCGATTTAAAATTTAACACTCATATTTACTGCCTAGGCCCACAGTGCCCGCTCTATACATCCATTCTGTTCTGCACAATATGGAGCAGTTCTCTCGCAGATAGTCCCGGTTTACTTAAAATGGTCTGTAAATTTTTCGTTTACAAACTCTCAAGCATTGTCACTCTTAGGTATTTTTAATTTGTTTCCCATCTGTGTTTCTAGTGTCTGCTAGAATTGTATGAAGATATCAAAAAACATCACTATTGTACTTGGTAAGATAAACGAAACGATATGAAATGCAGTCATACTTAAATAGCAAAAAATAATTGGCTCCTTCCAGTGATGTAACAGGAATTTTCCCACATACATAAGCATCTTGTAGCATTGATTAACCATTTAAATTCCCATTACAACATCTTGATTCTGTCCTGGAATCTGCACTTTGATTTTGCCTCTACCAAAAACCACCTTGAACTATTTACTAGTCACGGCTCCTATTGAAAATAGACTTCTCTTAAGTTTCGGAACATTTAAAGTATTTTAAAGTGTGTGAAGCTCCCACAGTCCATTCACGAGTGCTAACAATTCAACAGTGCCAATACATTCAACTTGAAAGTATAAATTATCTCCAATCTGTACAACACTCAAATCATCTATTGGTTTTTAGCAAGGAAAATCACTCCTCATGATAAGTCATGTGTTTTGACACAGCACTGTCAGCCAGCCACACAGTTTCACATCCAGAAGCTGAGACTTTTTGTATTCAGCACTAAAAGCAACATGCTTTGAATCGTCATTTCTTTTATCAATGTTTTACACCAGCCAGTTAAGGCACCACTTTTTTATATGACCCACTTGGCCACAGTAAAAAGGTTTTATATTATTACCCCTTGGTTTTCCGTGATTCCCTTTCTTCTTGTCATTGTGGGATGCTTGACTTCTCATATTTCTTCACTGAGAAGTCAAGAGGTTAGGTTCTCAAAAGCCTGCTTTGCTCAGTGTACAAAACCCAAGCGTTTATAAACACACTGAAACTGCTAGGCAAACTCTCGAGGGTTTTAGCAATTTCGTTCGAGTCGGAAACAGCTTCTCCAGACGTCCACTAGCGACTGAAACATCGATTCAATCATACTTGGATGCTGACCGATACTGTCGTTTGGATTCATCATATAGTTGAAGAACTGCTGGTTGAGACTAATCTAATTTGCAGAGCTCCATAGTTCGTGAACATTCTTAAGGCAATTCCATATCTGGGCCACCGTCTCGCGTAAGATGACTGTTTGTAGTTGACTATACTCAAGTCCCGTTGAAATTATCAACATCCCTTTTTCATTTCCGTTGTTCCACGCCTTAAGTTCCTCAACTTCAGTTGCTGCTGGTTTTCCCTTCTTGGCATTGATTATGTCCATATTTCCCCCCACGCAATATTATTTTCATTTGATATTTTCAAAGTTGGAGATTATTATCATCAAATTTCTGAATGTGGAAATTCTTGACTTTGTAAGTAACCTTTATGTTATTTTCACACAGACAAATCCATCAGCGTGAAATTCTTTGAGCACCCACTTTGCCTGTGTTTTAATATCCGTTAACAATGCGCAAATCTTTTTAATGTTGTCATTGTTTCACTAGCACATATACAAGCAGTATTGGGCTCATAAACTGTTTAGGTTTAAAATATTTAACTGTTCCTATCAACTTAAATGTGATAACAATTAATAAAAATACAAAGCAACATTTTTACTGGTACATAATATTAGTAGACTATGTTGTAACTGTACTGACGCTATGTACAAGACTAGGCGAGACAGAAGTGATGTAGGCCCCAATATTTAGGCCTAATTCCATTGTTCATAATATGAATAAAGAAATAAGACAATGCGAGTCATAAATTCAACAGCAATTACTTAGTGTATGATGGGTAGGGGCCCTCACATTCTCCAACACCCAAATATAACCCTAAAAGGAATTAACCAATCAGCTAAGTAAGATATTGCCTGGGTGCCGCCAAGATGGAGGCACCTCTTTGAGATGTTGGGCAAATCAATCTGAACAGGCAGATCTCTCCTTCCAAGACTCACCCATCAGGTCAACATCTGAGCTGATGTGTACCGCCACACGAACCGAGCACATCTCAAGTTCCTTAGGCAGACAACATTAGACCCAGTGTTACCACCCCCCTCCCTCCCTACCCAATTGATATGATATATCAAAAGTAACAGCAGCATATTACATAACTTGACATACACGTATATTAAAATTGTCTTCATAACTAGACAAGCCATGTTGGTAGCCGTGCTAATGCTAAAAATCTCAAGTAGTGTAATATTTCTGGAAAAACCAAGTTTATGATTATTCATGCTGTTTAATTTGGTCACACCTTTTAATAAAGGCTCTTAGTATTTTTAAATTCCCCACAGTCAGCAAAATGCAAGTACTTTTCCAATGTTTTCCCCTGATTATTAAAATAAACATAATTCTTGGTTTTACTGAACAATGGCCAAACTGCTTACATAAAAGGTGTTTGTATTGATAACAGGTTTTCCACTATATTATTATTGTAAAATTCCCTGTATTTTCCTGGTTTTCAGAAATAATTCTTTTTAAGGAAAATTTTATATTTAAGTAGGCCTAAAAAGTTTTTTTAATGTAGGTGGCGCTGGTAGTGGCAGAATCATGAAACACTTGAATGAAGGTGATTGTTGAAAGACGTAGCTAATCATATCATAATGATGTTCCAAACAAGTTTAAACTTTGTATAAGTATGTTAATTTCAATATAACAAATCAAGTAAAAAGTGTCACAATATGAAATAAAAGTTGTTGTAATTAAGGATGTTCAAATCAATATAAAAACCGTAATAACAACATAACATTTGATATTTTCCATGATAGGAATGGAATGAAGAAAACAAAACAAGCGGGTTCAAATAGGCAACAGAAATAATATAGTAAATCTTTTATTATTTATATTTATCATTTTTTTTTTCAAACATGAGTAGAGATAGGAACTATGTCATGAAATCAAACAATTTCAATAGTTTTAGGCTATAATTGTAAACTAAACTTACCTCAGCATAAATTATCTTCGTAGTTCCTAAGGGAATAGTTGAAAGTTCATCTTTGTACTGTGTATTTTTGACACACTAATGAATAATTTATCTCAGATTTTGTTATTGAAATTTTTTAATCTTTTTATAGTATGGGACAAACAATATATAATGAAAGTACACCTGCCATTTCACATCAATAGGGTCTTGCTGCTTTGTAGTAAATGGCATAGCCCTACTTTGTGAAAAAGAGCTTGTCACTGCTTTTTGCACTAAATATATTAACTATAGGTCAAATATTCAATGGTGCCACAGTAAAATAAAATATAAGAGCCTAAAATGTAAATATTCCTACCAAATCTAGATTTAGTTGGCATTATGAAGATTTAAGTCATAAGCTCATGTGGATGGATTAATTCTTAGTCATAAAATTAAAAATTAAATAAAATGATTTAGTATTGGCCAACACATTTTCTAGTGTTTATTTTATGTAGGTGACCTGGCGGTCTAGGGGTAAGGTGTCAGACTTCTATGCTGGCGGCCTGGGTTCAATCCTCGGTCCCGGCAAAGATTTATCTGATTACCAAACCCTTTCTTCACCTCTGACAAGACATCTTGTGAATGTGAGGAATGCCAGGCCTCCACCGTGGTTCGGATTCCACGTTAAACTGTAGGTCCTCCATTTCATCTCGCAATCACCCTACCATTACACATTAGCATAAGTGCGTATAACCCGAACGGGTAGTAAGACGCGGTGCTAATAATAATAATAATAATTTTTTATGTAGGACAAAATGTAGACACTTTTAACATATAAGGTATTAAATCAACACACATCTACCTTACAACTTCAATTTTACATAAATTGAATTTCCCTATGAAATTTCAGTTATTTATGATACTGACTTGCTTTATATAAGCCCTTATTAAAGGATAAATGTGAATAATACACAGTATTAACCTTTTTAAAACCATAAATGACTATTATTTTGTCAATTTCTTTTGCAATAATGTAAGTTTACTATCAATTGTGTCATTTAAGAGTTTCCAAACTCTGCCACATCTGCACCTCATCTGTTTTCACTAGTGCCATCAATGTCTATAGTGTTTAAAATAAGTTCAATGACATTATCTTTCACCACATCTTAGTACCCATCCAATCTACCCGCATTTAAACAAACTAATGTGGATAGAATGAGGATGATTGAATTTAGAAGCAGTGTACCAGCATTTGAGAAAAAGTGAGAAAACATTTAGGGAAAATACACCTCAGTACATTTGGGTGGTATTCAACCCCCTACCTCCTCATCACTATCAAACCAGACAAGATGATACTTACACATTTGTCCTCATGCTACGCGTGTGGGTAGATATACTACCCAGATTAAAAAATATGACCAAGTCTTACCTGATGTAGAAGTATGGCAGCATCAACAAAGTGGTTTGCCTTTCTGTAAAGTTCTATGGCCTCCAGAATTCTGCCCTTTTCCAGAAGATGAGTTGCATATTTTTTAAGAAGTGTGCCTATTTCTGGTAGTTTGTATTTCTTAGCTAAATCAATGGCTTGATCCCACTGGTTAAGACCAACACAAGCATCCACTCCATTCTTTACTTGTCCACACTAACAGAAAATAGGGGCAGACAAAATGATTTCAATTACACTCATTGGATAATGGATGAAAATTAAACTTATTAGTTATTACTATAATTATAATAATAATAATAATAACAACAACAATAACCATTACCTAGTTCTACTTCCACTAAATGAAAAAGTAATTTGTTTGATTTGATACAGGTTTAAAAATTAACCCATTTTAAGATTTACGAGTACATAATTTTCAGAAACAAAATCAATTCTTTAAGTTCAAACAAAAACCAACAGATACTTGCTAAGCACTGCCAAATAATACAAGTTAAAACCGCTATTTTAAGACACAAATAATTTCTTGCAATGAGTCAGAAAATTTAAATGCAAATAATCACATTTCATAGTTGCTGATATCATACAAGCATTTTTCTTATAAGGCTAAATAAACACTTCATGATCTTTTTAAAAAATAAGTAGTTTGTTGAGTGTGAACTATAAAGGTTTTATCTTTTTGCCAAGATTTGTTTAAAAAATATTACAATAGCTATAGCCTTTTGATTGATAATATCTAATATTGACCTGCATTGGTTAGGTTCATTAAGTAAAAGATATGTTAGGTAATTCACCAGAAGTTAGGGCAATATAAATTAATGCATCTACCGCCTCCCCTTGACCCCTCAAACCTTGCGTACTGTACAAGGATGAGGAAGGAAAGACGATGACTGACGACACAAAACAAAGTTGAAGTTTGGTGGTGTTTATTAGGATCTCAATAGTGTCAATTTGGAACTATACTACTCCAGCTAAATATATTCTAGGCTAAAACTAGATTTATGGACCAAGAACATAAAAAGGAATGAGAGAGCACATGCCTTTAGCCTTCAAGGTCTAGGTGGGATGCACCAAATCTGCAAAGAGCCCTGTTCATATCCACTAAATATAGCATTAACCAATCCCTTGCATACATAAGAGAGCATTTTTCTTCCTTATGAGGTTTTGAAAGAATCCTCCATCTAGCATGAAAGTGAAGGCATTAGCTTATTTTTCATTGCTTTACACTCCCAGCCAATAAATTAGAAGCCAATTACTCCAAAAGGGAATCCATATAGTAAATCCAGTGCTTTCATACTTAGGCTAGGAAAGCATTATGTCCATGTCTTAATTGATATATACTACATCTTAAATTACTGACATCTTACTCCGATACAGACTTTTTGTGCAAAGGTATGCTTTACACAGGTAACTCTCGATTATCCACAATAATGGAGGGAATGAGTGCTGCGGATAGCGCAAAGGTGTGGATAATCTGAATATTTAGTCAAAGAAGAGATTTTAAAATATTCAATTCAAACTATTAATCACTTAAAGTGATTGTGCCTATGAACACATGCACTAAGATAATAGTATATATAATATTTAGCACCGCGTCTTACTACCCGTTCGGGTTATACGCTCTAAGTACTAATTACGCTAATGGATTAGGAATTGGGAAGGTTTAATTAGAGGAAGTGAGCCCACATTTGCGTGGAGGGAGAGTGGAAAACCATTTAGGAACCACCCCCCCC